>ML777080.1:167159-204192 GCA_009831015.1 Picea engelmannii | reverse complement strand
AAAGTTCATCTAGCGAATAAGTTTTCTAAAGCAGCAACATTATTGAACAACATCTTAAACTTTGTGGTTCATCAGGTTTGAATACGGTTTTCTTTTCATGCAAAGTGGAAACATTGTTGGACATGCTAAATGTTTGCACCATTTAGACGAAGTGGTTGCCTTAAATGCTACAAAAGTTTTACCTGAATGAAAACACTTGGGCTCAAGGGGAATGGCCAACAACTCTGTACCCCTCTTTAAGCCATTGAATTCGTGACTTTTGTCTCAAATATATTTCTTCTTTTTGTATAGGGAGTCAAGTAGATTGGCCAGCTTCTCTTCTGGAGGTTTTGTTCTATCTGTTCCAAAACCTCCCTGTTCTAGGTCTTTAAACCTGTTTTCAAGATACTACAATTTTTTTGTGGGATGTACTTTTTTGGTCCAGGGGTATTGTCTTTTCAACATTCCTTTCCGAGGTTTTGAAGGTCAGGGTTCTCAAACCACGTAAGTTCAAATCGAAAAGCAATATTTGCTGGTTTATCTCCTTTAAAGAGGTCCAGACTAGCTGACCAGTGATCGGACAGGTCTCCTTTAAAAATGAAAGATTCTGATTAAAAAATCCTTGAGACATCCAATTTTCATCATCAAGGGGATTTTTAATGAAATATGGGAGAATAGAGCTGACCTTACCTTTTGTGCTTCCTTTCTTTCCATGGGCTTTTGTTAATGAATTTAGATCCCCTCCCGACATCCACTGAAAGTCTTTGTTTAGTTCTCCTGACAGAGGCAGAAAGTTCCAGCATGTGGGCTTCATGATGGTCAGGATAGGCCCACATGATGATCAAGGGAAATTAAGGGAAATATCCAGTGCTCTCCAAACTTGACATCTTCAATTGCTATTTATGCAGGGTTAACCCAGATAGATAAACCCCCAGATTTGCCAAATGAATGTTTTGAGACCATTACGGCTTGGCTCCAGATCTGTCCTTTCTACTATATTCTAATTTCTAGTAGGATCCATCATTAGGAGTAGATTCAAGTAGATTGTTATCTGAACATTTTTGAGGGGATCCTTTTCATCTCACCTGGTAGAAGTCTTTGATCTGATTTCAAGATTCATCTGCTGTCTTTATTTTAGTCCCTTCCTGATGTTTCTCTGCATATGGCTCTCTTCTAAGCGACTGGAGATGCCCCATATCTGGCTTAGATTTCCACCTTGTACTAACTGTACTAACTGGACATGGTGTAGTAATTGTTTTTTTAAGTCTCAGTTTGGGGGTTTGTCCTTTGGTGATTGAGCTTGATTGCAAGCAGAGGATGTGCCTGAGCTCCCTTCTCAGAAAGAATGTTCTGGATCCCTAGAAAGATTTTCAGAGGGCTTTGTGTTAGGAACGGCCTCTGATTTCAGTTTCTTCCTGAAAATTTTGAGGGGGATGATAGTTCCTACTTGGATCTTCTGGTTATGTTGCCAAGGCTTGGAATCTGTTCCGGGCTTGGATGTTGTCTGTTTCCTTCCAAATCTTCTGAGCCGTTTTTTGAGTGGCTGATAGTTTGACTAATCCCCTTCTCTTTTCCCTGATGTTTTGATAACCCTTCCTCATCCAATCTGCCCGAAGGTTTTGGGCATTTGAACTCCATATGACCATACTCATGGCACCCCTAGCACTTGAAAGGAAGTTTCTCATATTGCAGCTCCTGAATATGCTTTTTGGCTCCCAGGAAAAGAGCAATCCTTTCCGGTATAGGCGTGCTTAGATCAATGTTTGCGTGGACTTTTCAATAGGTAGCCAACGTGCGAATACAAGATATTTTGATCCATTTTCCATACCATATCTTTTTAAGAATGGATAAAGGTAAAATGCTTCCATGTATTACTTTGCTTTTTTATAATTTAAAAATGATATCACTTCACCTTCATTCTTCATTTTTGTCATCGAGTAAAAGGCACATGGACAAGCCTTTTCTAATTATGAGTAAACAAATTAAATCATATTTAATCAATATTATGTAGTCCAATTGATATTCTGATGAATTTCCATTATTCTCTTTACAATATACAATATATTTTTAAAGGATTTTTATGAATATAGGATTGTTTAAAGTATTTTCATTATTCCGTCTCCAGTATAAAATAATGAATACGTTATAGACATAAAATTAAAAATATTTGAATACATTGGAAACACAAAAAGATTGTGTTAATTATTATATATTTTGTTCTATTAATTTTATTAAATAATTTGTTAATTTTACAAAATGGAGAAAACCATAATATTCAATCTATTTCTTGACGTGCAATTCCATCATTTTAGTGACAACCATATTATTGGTCTGTATTTTGTTTGTGTAATTTGTTCTATTGATGTTGGAAGGGTTTATGTTTTTTAACGTTTTTTCATGTTGTTTCTCCATTATTTTGAATATTGATTAATTCCAATGCTCTATTCCATCACCAAGGAAAGTTAACCGATCCCATTTTTGTGTTCTTCAAAAATATATCGTGTTAAATAGTTTGGTTCTTTTCATTATATATGAAAAAAAAGAAACAAAGAAATAGCCATGGTTAGCTTAGATCAATGTAGCATCCCCAGGCCGAAGCTGGGCCATGCCACATAAAAAAAATTCTCTGAAGGTGGGGAAAAGAGCACCTTAGTGAAGTGGCACCCGCCGGAAGAAGTCCTACCCATACCTATTAAGCCGGCCGGGGAACACTTACACTTTTTAGGTGGTTTTGGAGCTAGAGGGGTTTTCCATGGGCGATCGATCCTTTTTGCTTCCCATGCCCGCTACATGGACCAAAGGCAAGAACAAAGACAGTTTATATGTGTTGTTTGATTAAAAAGGAATTGATATCTCCTATATAGATCTTTGAACATCAAGAATATAAGGACTGGGAAGTATCATATTTATTTATAGATTTCAATTTATTTCAACTGATACTCATTTAATTGAAATATAATGCTTTGCATATGAATAGACATGCATTTCTAACAACAATAATTTATAAAAATAATTATAACATAAAATCTATAACATAAATAATAACACAATATTTAAAAGAAATAGATAAAACACACATATTTTATGAACTAGTAACCAACTGAGTGCAGATCTCAGACTTTTTTCTAGCCATAAATTCTGGTACTCATAAACTCTTAGCAATAGGTCACCCCAAGTTGGGGCTATATACTCCACCAGAAAAGACTTTCTAAACTAACTCTATCAACAATAAGGTCTATCAACAACAATAGAGGTCTATCAACAACAACAAAAATGTCTATCAACAACAAAAATGTTCAGACTAAGGTGCTAACTCCAACAATCAGCCTATAATCTGTGATTCCCCACAGCTTGTCCACCATTACTGCTGCCATGCCATATGGTAAGAGGAAGGATTGGTAATTTATGTATGTATGCAATCCATTGGGACATTTTCTTTAGATTTTTATTAATGCTTATTTGCATTCAATGAATGGAATCACAGGTTTCGGCGAGGAGGGTGTGCCTATAGTAGATAAACTTCCACCAAATTGCCGTCACGTTGATAACTGTGGAGATTGTTTTCCATGCGAGGAAATTGCAGGAAAGACCACCTGCTGCGATGGAATGGCAGAACCAACTTACGAAGGGGAGGGCGTCCCCGTAGTGGATAAACTTCCACCAAATTGCCGTCACGTTGATAACTGTGGAGATTGTTTTCCATGCGAGGAAATTGCAGGAAAGACCTCCTGCTGCGATGGAATGGCAGAACCAACTTACGAAGGGGAGGGCGTCCCCGTAGTGGATAAACTTCCACCTAATTGCCGTCACGTTGATAACTGTGGAGATTGTTTTCCATGCAAGAAAATCGCAGGAGAGTCCGTTTGCTGTGATGGATGACTCAGTTTTGGAATTTCAAAACTAAGCAGTGAGTCAAATTTTATGGTTTTTGACAGTTTTGACAAGTCAAGGGTGGAATTTCAAAACTAAACCATTCTTCAAATTTTATGAATTTTACAACTTTCATATGTGTTTTTGACCGTTTTAATGAAGAATATTCATGATTTTGTACTAAGCAATCCCTCAAATTTTATAATTTTTACAATTTCCAAATGTGTTTTGACTGTTATATGTTGATGTTTTGGGAATTTTTTAACAGTTGACATTTGACAGTTACATTATAAGGATTATGATTTTTACAACTTCCAAATGTACTGTTTTAATGAAGAATGTTGATATTTTGGGAAATTTTTAAGAGTTGACATTTGACAGGTACATTATAAGGATTGGTAATTTATGTATGTTTAAGGATTGGTAATTTTTTTATGTTTTCCATTTTGTTGATTACTGTGGAGATTGTCTATGCAAAGAAATAGCAAAAGAGTTATTTTGTTATTATAGAAAAAGAGTTATTTTATTATGATGTTGGAAATTTTTTAGAATATAATTGATATAATTAAAATCCTTTTGCTGTGATGGATGAATATGTAGATCATTATATAATTTGCTTTATCATGTATTCTGGGTTTAGTTTAAGGGCCTTCTGTTGGAGGATCGTCTGTTCTGAGAGACTCCATGAAAAAAATTAGAGCCTCTGTACCCCTCTTTACGACATTGAATTCGTGACTTTTGTCTCCAATATATTTCTTCTTTTTGTATATAGAGAGTCAAGTAGATTGGCCAGCTTCTCTTCTGGAGGTTTTGTTCTATTGGCTTCTATCTGCTCTTTTTTCCCTCCTTGTTCTAGGTCTTTACCCTGTTTTTAAGATTCTGCAATTATTTTGTAGGATGAACTTTTTTGGTCCATGGTAATTGTCTTTTCAACATTCCTTACCGAGGTTTTGAAGTTCAGGGTTCTCAAACCACATAAGTTCAAATCAAAAAGTAATATTTGCTGGTTTTTCTCCTTTAACGAGGTCCAGACTAGCTGACCAGTTATCGGACAGGGCTCCTTTCAAAATGAAAGATTCTGATTAAAAACCCTTGAAACATCCAATTTTCATCGTCAAGGGCATTTTTAATGAAATATGGGAGACTAAGGTTTATCTTACCTTTTGTGCTTAGTGCCAATCCATAGCAATTTTGCTGGAATAGTTACCCCAGATATAGCACTTGAATTGAAAGAAATATGTAGTATGTGTTGCGTCACTCTTAACCTCGAACTGTTTTTAGTTTAAACTACTAAAAAATGTTTATGCATTTACAAGTTTTCTAGGATGGATATAAAAGATAAAATAATGGTAGTTTGATCTCATTTGTACTGGCTGGTTGATCGGCAATGGCAACCCCATATCTTGTCATTAATAAATCATCCTTAGGAACCCCACTATCGCACTTTGATACACAAAGGGATTGCGCTGACTAGTCTGGGTGATGCAGCGAAAGGTTAAAATCATGGTAACTCAATATTCTTGGAATGTTGTTTTCTAGGTGAGTGTTACCCCTCCTCACCCAACAAACTAAACCCACTTTGGAAACCTTGCAAATCTCTCCATCTGGATCTTTTATTGCATGCAGGGTTCAGGTTTTAGAGTGGATGGAAAGAAAAATAAAATTGGTTCTCTAATCTGTTTCTGATACATGTGCCACAGGGCGCTTGAATCGTTTCTTTTATTCACAATCAGGTAATTTGGGTGATGTCACAATCTAGTAGGAGTTGAAGTAGTAGATTTTTTCAATGAAGGGTCTATATAGTAGTAGATTTATACTATATAACACATAAACATGGGTGCCACAAGTGATCTATACTCTTATTAGTAACATGAGCTTTTATGAATTGATTTTTCTATACTTGTATAATTATTAGTGATTCAATGGGATTATTTTTTTGCATGTCATTAGCTATTTTTGCATTATGTTTATCCTAAAGTAGAGTTTTGTTCATGCATTATATTTTTTTTTGCATTGTGTTTTGTAAAGTAGAGTTGTATTTGTGCACCATGCTCTTTAGTTATTGAGAACATTTTGTTTGTACAATTTGATACACCATTATTTACAATTACAAATTTAATTTCTCCTTGAATAAAATTCAGTGTGTGCATCATACTACGTGGTTGCACATGCTTACACACTGTTTATTTCGTTGTAAAGTAGAATGCTCTCTATTTACTTTATTATTTTTCCTTAATGGATTTTTCTCTAGGATTCTCTTTACTCTTTCAATTGGCTTATAGCAAGTTTTGTTCATGCAAATCATAATTGATGTCTTTTTACCCCAACTTGTAACCATTTTTTCTTTGTGCGGCCACTTGTAACAGATATTGATGAGGTGTACATTGGGATCTCACTTTCATTGGAAGAGCTTATCTTGGATGCTCTTATCATTTTCAAGATTTTTTTTTTTTTCTCTAAGAGCTTCTAAATGCCTACATAGCTAACTAGTAAATCTAACCACAACATTGTACTCTCCAACTCATCATACATGTATTTCAAAATGATGCTCATCCTGCTAGCATGTAGATTTCAAATCCACATAATATATATCCCATTTTTACACATTGTCTAATCCACATATCACATTTTTACACATTCCCTAATCCACATATCACATTTTTACACATTGCCTAATCCACATATCACATTTTAACACATTGCCTAATTCACATTATCACATTTTTACACATTGCCTAATCAACATATCACATTTTAACACACCACTATTTTTTAGAGCGTCTGCACCATAGGGGGAATTGCCAATAATAATTATGTTGTAAGGTGTTTCCTCTTATAGAAGTGGATGTCTTTGGATGAGACGTTTGTTGTGCCATGTTCGTTGATTTTGTTGGATGATTAGAGGCCCATACATCATCTACTCCTGTTAGCGTTGTGTTGAAACCTGATTCCCCTTAGCCCTTTGTTGTCTTCTTCTCCTTCTACAATGGAAGTGGTCATGGCTTTGAGGTTTTCATTTACTTTTCATGATATTTTTTGTGGTGTTTCTTTCTCGTCTTTGTTTTCAAGAGGTAAAACACAAAGGAAGCCATCACTGGTCAAGGAAACAGAAGATTATATCCAAAACATGTCTGGATTTTCCAGCGTGCTTGATGACTATAATTCTGGTGTTGATGAGGTTTTGACAAAGAACAAGGTAGAGGATTTTAGCTCCATCTGGCGTTTTGAATAACCACTGTATGTTATTGCCGACAATGGGAAAAACCACTTTTAATGTCGATTACAAGCCTCAACCATAGCCTCTCCAATCCTTAGGCATTTGGTTTTCTTTACAATGCAGGCAATGTCGATGTCTCGAGTTTGAAATTAGCCATGGAAGAAACTACATAGGGAAAATCGAAGGTAAGGAGAAATGGTGAATTTTTTTATGTTGAATTCGAGATTTTGAAGCGGAACTGAGTAATATTTTTGATAATGATGCAATGAATATTTTTTGGTCATTGGTTCCATGGTGTTCCTAGCCTAAGATAATGAATATTAAAATCCCTAACCCCCGGCCTCGACTGCAGACAATTTAGGGTTAGATGACGGGAAAAGTGAAGGTGTGGTTCCCTGACTTTCCTTCTCCAATCCCTTGGTCATCCCATCTTCACTTGAATACTGTGCCTTTAGCTGTTGAAAATAAGTCGTCAAATGAAAAGAAATAGAAAATCAATAGGGAAAGCCCCCAATATTTTTTTTTATCAGATAAACAAGATTACAAACCCTAAGTACCCCCTTCCAGACCGCTTTCGCTTCCTCCTCCTCCAATTGTGTTAGAAAGGAAACCCTCTGAGAATAATTTTCCTACTAGATTTGTATCGATAGTCGTGTATCCCTCTCCCCCCCGAGTACTTCCACACTTTATGGATGGTAAACAAGGTAAACCATTGCCCTGATTATGGTGCCTAACCCCAAGGGGGAACAAGAGATTCGAACCTATGACCTCCTCTATGAGGGATAGATCATGTATGGCTTAGAACCACTTGAGATAACCCTTGGGGATAGGGAATTTAAAAGCTTCATTTGGGATACCTTTGCATAAAATCTCCTCTCCCAGCCCATCCCCAAAATGGATATGAGAAGCATCCCAATCCCATAAAGAGAAACTAGTGAGACTTGACTGATGAAGAAAGATAATTTAGCATGGATAACTATGAGTGAAATGTATCCCCTCACAATTCTATCCAGTCCCATCCCCCCTCCATGTCTTACTGTAGCAGCTAATGGTTCCACTCATGAAAATGGATCATCTCAAAGGTATGATCCAAACCAAAGTAATGGTGATGTTTTTAGGGAGAAAAGCAACAATGATGTGTTGAATTCAACTTCCTATGATGAAATCAAATTGAGAAAAGGATTGATTCCCCCTCTTACTCCTCCTTATGCGCGACCTTGTGAAGATTTGTCGGTTCCTAAGTGTTGAAAACTTCTTACTCCAACACCTAGGTATCTTATTATCTAGTGATTTCCTTACTGCAAATCATATTATCAACTCATAAAACAACAGAAGAAAAGAAACCGATGAAATACTCAACTTTAAACATGCAACAGAAGAAAAAAAAATGGAAACCAAATCATGCACACATAAACACCAATATTTTTTGGTAGATACCCCTGGAAAAACCTCGGAGGGAAAACCAGTGCTGAGAATGATTTTATTATGCTAAAATCAGGGCTCCCGTAACAGGTATAATGGCCCATTGAAAGAAATACAACTGTAGACAAACCTGGCAAAGTTTGATCTGTTGTATAACCCATAACTACACGCTTTTTGAGATGTACGTGACTATCTCTACTGCACACCCACGTACACGTGTTTGTCTCCACTAGTTCCCGCATACATGTACGAAAATATTGTACGAAAAACGGTGTACGACACAACTCTTCCTTGTGGCTTCGCTTGACTGAAACCCACTTGCAACAACCTCTGTTCTTTCTTCTCCTTGATATGATCTCTAGATGAAAGTCCTTCTCCACCTATCCAATATCTTGAATCACAATTCTCTCGAAAGAAAAGGTCCTTCTCTACTCTCAAGAATCTCAAGTGTCTCCCTCCTTCACCCTAGCGTTGCTTTTATAATCACGAGTTATAATCTATTTCTAATCTCCAAAGTGATTGACAATTGAGATTACTTCTAACTTCACTTGAGATTTAGATTACATGCTAATTAATTTTAGCATTTCCTTAAATAACTTAATTAATTCAATAATTAATTAATAAAATCACTTTACCTTGATAATTCCTTTAACTAAAGTAAAGTTACCAAGATAGAAGGATTTGGATGACTTCCACATGCTAGACACCAAGCCTATGCGGAAATACATGTCTTATGCTACATGCATCAACACTCCCTCTTAGTGAGGAAGGTATTCTTCACCACTCCAAGTCTGTCTCTGAAGAACACAAACTTCCCTTTCTTTAAGGGCTTGGTCAGAATATCTACAACCTACTCATCTATGGAAATAAATTGAAGCCTTACTTCTCCCTTATGGATCCTATCTTGGATGAAGTGGTATCTGATCTCAATATGCTTGGACCTATCATGGAATATTGGATTCTTTGAGGGTTTGATATAACTTTTATTATCGTAGTATATCACCGTAGGCTCCAACTCTTGATCAAATAAACTTGTAAGAAATTTGCGAAGCCAAATGGATTCACAGCTAGCCATACTTGCTGCCATATACTCTGTCTCTGCTAAACATTTGGTAGAAAATCACTAAAGATCTTCTTAACAATGTCTCGACCACCATTTTTAAAATAACCAAAACCATCCTCTTTCTCATGCATAGAGGGAGTTCACAATCATGGGAAAACATGGTTTGTAGAGGCAATTTTTTTAAAATATTCACACAAAATCTTCCTTCCATCGTTCCTTGACATCTGGGCACAAGAGGGTTTCATGTTTTAACACTTATACGCCATATGGTAATGGTAAAACCCAAATAATCAATACGAGCACCGAAAATAGAAAGTTACCACCGTTGGAAAAATCTCTTGTATCCATTGATCACCGTCACTCTCTCACATATCTTGCTAGATCATTAACATCTGTCTGTTGGTTTTAGTATATGAGTTCTCTCCTCATGCATGGACTTTGGTTGGTATATGTCTCAATAGGTGAAACACTCAACACATGACTCGATGGCATATGGTAGAAGCTTGGTGCACTTTGATGATTGTAATGTTATTGTGGCATTGCTTTTGACACTTGGACTATCTCTGTATGAAATAACATCAACCAAACATCCCTCTTGAAACAATTATTTGACACCTAATCTCTTCATGTGATGTTTTAAACTTAGGGATCTTCTCAAACTTGCTGAACGTTTGATATTCAGAACTCAGATTGTGGCCAACACTGAATAACACACTTGTCACTTCCTTTAATGTTCTTGTTTTGCACAAAGGGAATAATACCACATGCATAATGGATTGATGTTTAGAAAATGTTTATATTTCCAAGTATTTGAGCACTAAACCGACGCGTTGTGCACTAGACTCCTCTCCTCGGTGTCTTGGCGCTTGGTCTTGGGTGTTGGGATTTGGTGCTTGGCTCAAAAATTGTGTTGTGTTGGAGCTTAGGTTGTGTACTTGGATATTGGGCCTCGGACCAATATTTTTTATAGAACTCTACAAATAACCTTTAACAAGCTCGAGAACTCAATGAGATTATAAACCAAAATTTTACTCCAAAGAACTTTTACGTTTTTGCTAAAGAACCCAAGATTTTCACTTGTTGGACAGTGGAGTCAATCATAGGAACACAATTTCAACCAAAACCACAATTTTTTTCCGCCAACAACTAGTTTCAAACGTTGGGAAATGATCTAGTTCACCAGCGTTGCAAAAATAACGTTGTATTAGGACCAAATTTGAAAATGAAAATTTTTGTACTAATAGGTCGAGCTTTGTGCAACCTACAATATTTACGATAACAAGCTCCTCTACACCTATGAGATACAAATCATCTATGTACACAACCAAGATGAGAGGATCCTCTCCAACAAGTATGAAGTACAAGTTAGGATCTACCTCACTCTTGGTAAAGCCCATACTCTACATGTATCTTTCAATCCTAGAATACTACACCCTAAGTCCCTGTTTAAGTCCATACAAGGATTTATTAAGCCTACACACATGCAAATCCCTCCCATGTACCTCAAATCCCTAAGGTTTCTCTATGTATACTTCCTCCTCAATGATCCCTTTGACGAAAGTTATTTTCACATCCATCTGATGTATCCTCCAGCTCATAACTGAAGTAATAGAAATGACAGCTCAAATAGAAACATACCTGGAGACTAGAGAAAATTTTCCTCAATATACTCCTGTTGAGATTTGGGTACCTTGGGAAGTGGTCCCCATGTGCTTATGAGTCTCTAAGCACAAAGGGGGAAGACTATTACCCTTGTACTTTACTTTATGATTCTAATTCACTTTGACTTAGGAGATTCAAGTCAAAAATGAAATATGTCACTTAAGGATTAAAGTGACAATTAATTCACAATGTGGGTGAATTAATAGACATAAAGCAACTAAGGAAATTGGGTTTCCTTAGTGAGATTTTTGTATGAGATCTCACCCATTGATTAGACTTGGCTAGATTGGATCTAAGCCATTTATCTATTAGGGCTTGGCCAAAGGAGGCTAAAGTGAGGGTTTGGTGCATTTTTGAGATTCATTCTTCACTTGTGAGTTTTGGAGAAGAGGAGGGGGCACATTTCTCAAGGAGACTGAGGGCGCACTTGATGAGGGTTTGAGAGAAACCCTTGAGAGATTGAGGAGGAATATATTGTTGGCTAGAGCTTGCATGAAGAGGTCATCCATGGAGGTTTAGCATTCTATTCCTTGGAGGGCGCATGCTACATGGAGGAGGGGCGCATTTACTAGAGGAGGCACACCATTTTTCCTTGTTTTGCTCACATGGAGAGGAAGAGAAGGAGCCTTGAGATGAGGCCAGTTTCACGAGGAGGTTAGAGCTAGGGCACTTGCTTTCATGGAGAGAGACATCTAGCTTATGCCTAAGTTATTTGATGGTGATCATATCTTCTAGGAGGAGGGCACACCAGTGGAGTGGGTTGACAACTATCTGGTAGGAGATTCACTTGGAGGAAGTCAGTTTTGATAGTTTCAGTGGAGAGGCAACACTGGAGAGCACATTCATGTGGAGGGATTTCTTCATTGGGTCAAAGAGGAGTTAGAGCACTTCACTTTAGTGCAGAGAGCAACAAAGGGAGAGGGCGCACCTAAGTTTGGGCACATCTCTCTCTGGATCTTGTGGAAAGGCTTGTGAGGAGCTTGCTATGTATAAAGGTTCCATTTTATTTTATTACTTTTTGTATCTCTTTCTTTGATCATCATTATATATACATATATCCCAAACTGGTTTTCCCCGGGGGGGTTTTATCCAGGGTCATGAGACCAAAAATACCTGTGTCAAATTTATGCATGTTTAGAAGTGTAGATCAACATTTTAAATTTAAATATCTAGAGGTAGTGTTATGCATTTTAAGTTATATTGCATGTGATAACATTGACATAAGAAAACACTTGCAAGGGCACCTTAAAAACTTAACCTTCAAAACATTGAGCAGAAAGTGGGATGATTGTTTTCTGTCCTAAAACATCAAAAGAAGACAACCATACAGTTGAAACTTAGAGCCATACTAAGGTCAAGGATAGACCTTAGGTGGCAGCCTCATAGGACCTCATAAAATCTACAACTCTCTCTTTCTAGGATAACCCTCTCACCACAAACCTCACCTTGAAATTCTGAATACTACCATTTGCAACATGCTTGATCTTGTAGAGCCACTTGGAACTCACAAATGACTTTCCCTTCCATCTCGACATTATGTCCCAAACATCACTCCTTATAATAGAGGTGTATGCCTCTACCATGGCATCCTGCCATACCTGCTAGTCTATTTCTTCCTCAAAACTTGAAGGCTTAGCATAAATGTTGCTACTCATAAGCGCCATATAGTTCGGAAACTTCTTCAAAGGCATGCTCTCTCTGACCACACTCTTTTGAGCCTCACCTACATACTTCGATGCCTATAATATCCACCTAGGTCTTTTGACAGGACTAGAGGAGGCTAACTCCTACTCCCCACCTAAAGTCTAAATTGTTGATTGTTACTCATCCTTCATAACTTGTTGCTCCTCTTTCTCTTTCATTGTTGATGACTCCTGAGATCTTCTAGATTCCAATTTATCCTCAAACTTAACATTTGTTCTCACAACTATCTTCCTCTGCACTGGAATGAAGACCCTATAAGCCTTTGAGGTCTCACTGTACCCCACAGATATACCCTTCTCTCTTGAAGGCTCCAACTTTGTCCTCTTCTCCACAGGTACATGGATGTATACTGAACAACCAAAAATCCTCAAATGTCTTATCTCTAGCTTCACTCCTGAGAATGCGTCCTCGAGAGTCTTGTTCCCCAATATCCTATGAGGACTCCTGTTCTGCACATATACTGCTATGTTACATGCCTCTTCCCGTAGAAACATAGACAACTCCTAGTCATCTATCATAGCCTTGGTAGAATCGATGATGGACCGATTCTTTTTATTCACAATTCCATTCTGTTGAAGGTTGTATGAGGTTGTCAACTCCCTCTTGATCCCTTCCTACTTGTAGAAATACTTGAAGTCATTGGAGGTGTACTCTCTCCCATTATATGACCTCAAGACATTAATATTATTACCTATTTGGTTCTCCACTCGAGCCTTGAACTCTATGAACCAACTGAAGACCTCATCCTTGGTTGTCATAAAGAAGATCCAGGTTTTCCTGGAAAATTCATCAATAAATGTCACATAGTATGAAGATCCCTGTAATGATGCTACTAACATTTTCCCACTCACATCTGAATGGATAAGATACAAGATCCCCTTGGACCTACTCTCGTTGCTTGGAAGATCATCCTTGGCATTCTTTCCAAGTGCACACCCTCTACACACTCCCTTCTACTCAATACTAAATTCTGGAAGACTTGTAACAATCCCCCTCAGAATCGGTAAAGGCCTATAGTGTAGGTTTCCCAACCTCTTATGCCATAAATCAAATAGGTTTTCACAGTTGTGTACCAAATCCTGAATAGGATTGCCCCACAACTTGTATAAAGTGCCTTCTCTAACCCCAACAACCCCTATGATGTTCGAGCTATCTTTCTCTGGACGTATGAGTACTTTCCTTCTTTGAAATGTAACAACAAAACCCTTATCCTCCATAGCTGCGACTGAGAGAAAATTATTCTTTAAACATGGTACGTAAAGCACATCTTGGGCATATAACAAACCTCCAAACTCAAGATGGAATGTGATTGTTCCTATTGGTACTAAGGTCTGCACTTGACTGCTAAAGGGAAGAGCTAGACCACCTCAGGTTTTAGGATGATTAGGTTTTTATGAAATGCTTTTGTTGATCAGTTTATAGATGGGTTTTTAAATGATAGGGATGTAGTTGGGCTAGCCGAGAATATCACTACAAAGGTTTCTTTTAGTTGGTGTCACACATAGTGATCAATAGATAAATATATGGAACAAATAAATAAAGGAAACACAACAAGCAATACAATGAGTTACCAATTGTGTGAAATTTTAGACTTAAAATAATATTTCAAGGCCTAAAACACATACCCAGATACAAATAATCCAATAGGTTGCAATATAACTAATCTCTTTACTAAAACAATAGTTGATTATCAGGTTGCATGACAGTAAAAAGAATCAATTAAAACAATATCTAAAAGGAAAATGAAATGCACATTGCACAAATTCCAAATTTGCATCCAAAATAAGACAAGAAGGTAAAGATATTTAAAAGAGAACACAATTTGTCACCAATAGTTATATTCACCATGTAAGAAACTTAAACATGTTTCCTTTGAAAATATAGCTATAGTCCTTATGCTTTTTCCTCCAAAATCAGAACCCCCTTACCTTCAAACATTGATCTATTTATCCCTTTTCCAAAAGGGTTCAACCACCTTTCTTGGATCTAACTCAAAATTTAACTTCACATTACAACTAGATCCTACCAACAACTCAACTATCACTCCTTAATCACATTTTGTAAACATTGTTTGGAATTGAGTGAATCTGGTTTGAAGCATCAGTCTATGACTTCTCCTTAATTCGACATAAACAAAAATGTGGTTTATATCAAGAAGAGAATAACCACTTATTACAATTGATAGAAATATATTTAACTAAAGCAATAAAACTCTATAAGTGCAACTATAAATAAAGCTAATAACTAAAGTGAAACAGTTCCATGACAAAGTATTCAAAAAATGTAGCTGGCAATTGACTATGCATGGGTATCCATGTACACTTAAACTGGAGTCCAAAATGAAGGATATCCTTGAAAAAATGAAGTCTTAGCTGGAACCGGTCTCGAATTTCTTCGTTATCTTTGAAAACAATAAACATTTAACACTAGAAAAAAACTCACCCAAAATTTGGGGAATTTCTAGGAAAAACGTCCTCAACGGTCTCTTCAATTATTCCAAACCGTGATACCTGTGTAAACACGAAGATAGGTTTTTGTGCATGCACCCTTCCTTAGCAAAAACCTCTTTTAGTTTTCAAAAATTCATTTCCATCGGTTTAGAAGGCGTACCCAAAGACAATGACTAAAACAAGGAAAACAACGTTTGACGAATTTCTGAGAAAAATGGCCTCAAAGATCTCTTTTATTCTCCCAAACCGTGATACCTATGTAAACAATGAGAGACGTTTTTGTGCATGGGATTGTTTTAAACAAAAAAATATTTCAGATTTCACAAATTCACTTCCAGTTGTTTAGAAGGCATGCCAAAATCCAGTGACTAAAACAGGGAAAAAACAAAGCATTTGATGAATTTATGGAAAAACAACCTCAAAGGTCTCTTTGATTCTCTCAAACTGTGATACCTGTGTAAAATATGAGAGATCAGATTTTGTGAATGGGCTTGTTCTCAACAAAAACCTCTTTCATTTTTCACAAATTCATCTCGAGCGGTTCATAAGGCGCGCTGAAATCCAATGACTAAAACATGTAAAAAATAGAGTTTTTTTAGAAAATTTGGGCAACGCCTTTTGATTTATCTTATGAAACTTCCGATACATTATTTGTAATTAGTGTGATGCATTTCAAGATCCTACTTTTGTTGTTGTAGACTCTGAATTTGCCGCTTCGTGTCATCATTTTCAATTTCTATAACTTTCTCATTTTTCAGGGATGGTTTAAATAGTGCCTTAGAGTTTAATCTTAGCTTATTGGGGGTTTTGGTTTTTCTATTGGGTTTGCTGGGAATCCCAAAGACTGACATTTCTTTCCTCTTTTTCCCTTTCTTGGTTTTAGGAGACTCCTTGATCAGGGTTTCTACAGGCTAAAACTATGCAACAATAATTTATGGACTGTGTTGACTAGTCCTCCTTTGGCTTCTTGTCTTTGTCTTGGAATATCTATTTTGTTGTATAGTTGTAGTCACTGCCTCATCCTCAGAATGATTGGATGACAATGGGCCTATTTGTGTGACTTGTTCCTCTTGTTTTCTGCTCGAAACCTTGTTTCCCTTCCTCTCTTTTTGTTTTGATGTGGATGACCTCAACTGCTGCGAGGGATCTCCTCTTTTGTTGTTTGGTTGTGTTTGATTTGGGGGCTTCATCTATCTGCATAGTAGTGGACATAGTTTTGGATTCACGAGGTTCAGGGTATGATTGGATTGGTGAGTTGGACTATCTTTCTCCCCTCTTGATATAATTCCTGACATAAATCTTGCCACTGTTGCTTTTGTGAAGAGTGGTGATCATAGTTATGCATTGTTTTGGGTTTAATTACCAGTTGCAATAATAACCACACACACAACCCTGCAATAATAATAACTTAATTCAAACTTTTAAATATTTTATGAATGTTAAAACTCATAAAACAACCTGTTTTCTATTGTTTGCAAGAATAGGTACATTATTTCAATCAATGTTTTTTTTTTATCAAAAGGCCTAAATTAGCATGTTTGCAACCCAATAGTGACATAACCATGGTGATATGTTGTATTAGCCTGTTTACAACCCAATAGTGACATAACCATGGTGATGTGTTGTATTTAATTCAAATCAATACTTGTATACATATTATAAAGAGAAAGGAAATGATGAAAAACAAATAGGAAGACGAAAAAAATTTAAATTGACTCAACACACCATTGAAAAGAAACTAAGAAAAAACCAGGTTGATAGATGGATGGATTGATGGAGGAGTAGAAGGAAGAGGTGCAGACCTAGGATTTAACATCGACTCCAACTCGGGATAACACTTCCCTATGAGGTGCTATGATCTAGGTAGATATTGGTGGCCACCCACCTATTCCACTTGGACCCACACCATTGTTTCTTTTAGCTTTTTAGTTTCCTTAATTGTAGCACAATTTACTATTTTTAGCAGTTCTTCGGGTCCTGAACTTCTGGAGTTGTTTTGAGGTCCTAAACGACGTTTTTGGGCATGAATGCTCCGACGAATATGAGTCTGTTCCGGACTCGATATTCGCTGTCAGCAGTGTAGTCCTCGGATAGATATGTTTAATGATGTATCATGTGCGTCAAACGGAGATAATATGCCAAAGTTATGACCCCGGGAAATTGATGTACCAATTTGCCCCAACAGGGCCCATATTCTGGTGTTTCATCTCCTAGGGTTAGGTTTTTGGATGTTTAGGGTTTTCCATTGTTTCTCAGTAATATATAGGCCTTCGAGCCTCATTGTAACAGGCAGTTCAGAGGCCAGTAGCCACCACATCTCTTCTCAAAGATAAGCTACCAACGCCCTAGCTAGTTTATTTCCATTCTGTTTGTAAGCATTTTTTAGTCATTTGTTATTAATGAAATGAAGTCTTATTTCCGCTGCATCTCTACGTTTATGTGTATTTCTATATTTCATTGTATTCCTACATAAATCCGGATCAGTGGTATCAGAGTAGTTTGCTCGTTCTCGATCTTTCTTGCATGTCCCCAATGAGGTCTGGGTATAAGGAGTTGGGGCTCGAACTGGTTGAACCTTTGCAAGATCAGTCTCGCAAACCCCGACGACTGCCTATGGGGGAATAAAAGAAATATGAGGGAGCAGGAGATCCTATCAAAATGTTGCTCAAGGAGGCCCTCGAGAAACAAAGGAATGTAATGATGGACAACTTTGCCCAGATTCTTCAACGGATTCCCACTAGCGGCGCATCGACATACAACAACCACTCTGGAGGCGCCACTCCTTTTAAGGTACAAGTAAACTTTGACATTCCCATATTTGAGGGCCAAATAGATGCAGATGTCGTAGATAGATGGTTGAATCTGTTAGAAGGATATTTCTCAGTTCATGAATTTTTCGACCGAGAAAGAATTATTTTCGCACTCCTCAAAGCCGCCCCCCATGTCAACGACTGGTGGGAAACCTACTCGGAGCAATAGGGCGAGGGGGAACCCCCTCTATTCTCGGCCACACCCACTTGGAATTATTTTCGAGACGCCATCAAGGAACAATATTATCCCATGGGGAGTTATGAGGACAAATACATACAATGGACTACGCTGCAGCAACAATGGGACCAAGATGTGTACGAGATGACGAATCCGTTCCATACCCTATGCACAAAGTTGGGTATCAAATATTCAGAGAAACATTTGGTGTTAAAGTACCGCAGTTGTCTACACAGATACATTCAGGAGGAATTGGAGTTCCTTTACATCTCCTCGCTTGGTGTGGCATATTGATATGCTGCCAAGATTGAGCAGAAGTTCAAACAGAAAAAGCGAGACTTTGGGTCTGCGAATCAGAAGTAAGGGAAAGGTACCCCCAAACTGAAGAACAAAGGACCAAGCCAAGGTGGGGTGGACCAGGATAACTTGCCAAAGCCACAAGCAAAGAACAACACCACGAAGCCAAAAAAGGACATGGGGAAGTGGTGTGAGTTCCATAAGAGCTCCACTCACAACACAAGTGAGTGTCGGGCCAAGAAGTCACTGGTAGCCGAGTTGAAGGCTTCTGAATCAGATGCATGCTCCGACTCTGAATCAGAACCCAACAAGGGGAATGATAGGGGGAAGTAGATTATCGATGCGGATCCCAATGCCACCATTGCCACCACAAAGATCCAGAAGGAGGAACCAGAAGATCTAGAGGAGGTGGAGCGTCTCTTCCATTCCAAGATGTGGGTAAAGGGTTCCCCGTTGCAGTTCATTGTCGACAGCGGGAGACAAAAGAACCTCATCTCGGCAGAGGTCATGAAGTGGATGGGCTTTCCGACCACAACACACCCACAACCATACACCATCAAGTGGTTGCACCAAGGACGAGACCTCCGCGTCAGCCAACAATGTCGTCTTCCCTACAACATCAAGCCCTTCATGGATGAGGTATTATGTGACATTGCTCCTCTTGATGTTTCTGATGTATTATTAGGCCAATCGTACTTGTGGAAGAGACATGATGTGTATGAGTCCAGGCCTCGTGCTATTATTATCACCTTGGGCAATAAGTTGTACAGGATACCAGAGATAGCACCGCCTACCACCATCTCTTTGGTTAATGCAAAACAATGCAGTAAGCTCATTTCCAAAACCAAGAAATTTGTTTTCCTGATGATCTGCCCTCGAGGAAAGAGGAAGACTGTGGCCATGACCTCCAGACAGGGCCCCATTGCATGAAAACAACAGATGGATAAGGTCATGGAGGAGTACGAGGACATATTCACCTCCTCCGCAGAGGTGCCTCTATACTGCTAGGTCAAGCACACTATCGATCTGACCCCAGGTGCACCGCTGCCCAATGGACCCATCTATCGATGCTTTGTTCTGGAGAATGACGAAATCAAGAGGCAGATTTAGGAGTTGTTGCAGATAGGTCACATCCAGTCGAGTTCATCACCCTGTGGGAGCTTGATCATGTTGGTGCAGAAGAAGGATGGGACTTGGAGACTTTGCATTGACTATTGGGCACTGAACAAGATCACTGTTCGGAATAGGTACCCGATACCACGGATCGATGACCTTCTGGACCAACTCAATGGGGTGAAATATTTTAGCAAGATTGACTTGAAGTCGGGGTATGACCAAGTACCAATCGAACCCTCTGATGTGTGGAAGACTACCTTCAAATCCAATGAGGGCCTTTTCGAATGGTTGGTCATGCCATTCGGGTTGACGAATGCCCCTGCAACCTTCATGAGGCTAATGGACGACATTCTACGGCCATTCACCAACTCATTTTAGTGGTGTATTTGGATGACATTTTGATCTTCAACCAGACTTGGGAAGAGCACCTCTACCACATCCAACAGGTCCTCCAAACACTGCGACAACACAAGTTGTGTGCCAATTTGGAGAAATTCACTTTTGGCATGACCCAGGTTCAATATCTGGGATACATTATTGATGAGCGGGGGGTGCATGTGGATCCAACAAAGATCCAAGTCATTCGGTATTGGCCAGCCCCAACCAACCTAACAGATCTCTGCAACTTTTTAGGTCTTGCCAATTTCTACCGTAGGTTTGTGTTGGGATTCTCTCATATCACTTGGCCCTTGAGTCAAGTCACCAAGGGAGGAGCTAAAGCAAAATTATTTTGGTCTGAATCTCAACAAAAGGCGTTCAGGGAGTTGAAGCATCGCCTCTGCTCTGCACCAGTTCTCACATTACCAGACTTGCAACAACCATTTGAGATCGAGACAGATGCCTCTGACTATGCCATTGGGGAAATCCTTACTCAACATGGGCATCCAGTGTCATATCACAGTGAGACACTTTCCAACACAGTCCGGAAGTATCCCACTTATGACAAATAAATGTATTCCATTGTGCAGGCTTGTCGATAATGGAAGCATTACATTTTGGGAAAGGAAACGGTCATCCACACAGACCACCGACCCCTGCAGTTCATACAGACACAAGGGAAGTTGCAGAACAATCACCATCAAAAGTGGTCCACATACCTGCAACAGTTTCATTTGAACATTAAGTACAATAAAGGAAGTACCAATAATTTTGCAGACTACCTCAGTCAACCACCCATCGTGGTGCTAACCATTGTGCTCAACTCTTGTGGGCACGAGACTTCCGATTGGCCACTTCTCTACACAAGTGATCCAAAATTTATCCACACATACAATACACTCTTGGAGGGTAAGCAAGTTCCCAATTTTCACCTTCAAGATGCCCTACTTTGTCACCTGGGACACCTTTGTGTTCCTTCAAGCGAGCGTGCCAAGATGATTTGGGAGGCGCACTATAGTCGGGTCACTGGGCATTTCGGGGTTGAGAAAACCATGGAAGTACTGCAAAAGTATTTCTATTGTTCAAACCTCTGACATGATGTTGGGAAGTACATAAAGTCCTGCACTGCTTACGCCATTGCCAAACTGACCATCAAGAAGTAAGGCCTCTATACTCCGCTTCCTACCCCCAGTCGACCTTGGGAATCCATCTTGATGGATTACATGTCGGGCCTTCCTTCTACTAAGCATGGCAATGACTGTGCTTTTGTGGTCGTCGACCGATTCTCGAAATGTCCATTATGATGGCCTGTAAGAAGAATATCACAACAGAAGCCACTGCTAAACTCTTCTTTGAACGAGTGCGGGTACACTTTGGGATCCCACACTCTATCATCTCATATCGGGACAGCAGGTTCCTCAGTACATTTTGGTCCAGCCTCTGGTCGATGCTGGACACCAAGCTCACCAAATCCACAACTTTCCATTTGCAAACTGATGGCCAGATAGAGGTCGTCAACCGGATGGTTTTACACATTCTGCGCATGTACAACTCAAAGCATCCACACACATGGGATGAGAGCCTCCCCTATGTACAACACAGCTACAACCAAGCTCTCCATAGCTCAACCAGCCACAACCCCTTTCAAGTGGGCTTGGGATTCCAACCACTATGTCCCATTGACGTAGCCATGCCATTTGCGGCTACTCGGGCAGATTCAGTCCATGTCCAGTTTGAGGCTGACACGGCAAACAACTTCATTTAGTGCATTCAACACATCCGCCAATAATTTCATGACATCTTGGATAGAGCCAACGCTAAGTACAAGCAACGACATGATCAACATTGGGTGCCACACAACTTCTAGGTGGGCGACAAAGTGTGGCTACATTTGTAAAAGGAGTGCCTCGCTGGAACCTACCGCAAGATTCTCCCACTCTGATATGGGCCATACACCATCACTAAGGCTATAGGGAACAATGCCTTTGAGCTCGGTATTCCACCATTCCTTGGTCTGCACCCATTTTTCAACGTGGACTGCCTTCCGCCCTACTTTCCACCTCTACTAGACACATCCGACATGGAAAAACAACTCACACCAACAAAGTTAAACCCAAATTGCATGGAACAAGCCACAACTGATCGAATTATTGACACACAGATAAAGAACACTCGCCAATAGAGGAGCCAACTATATCAAGTTGTCAAAGTAGACCAACTCCTTCACCAGGGCAAGTGGCTCACCAGGGACCAAGTTCAACAGAAGTTTCCTCATCTCATGGAGGAACTCAACGCAATGGGGACCATTGCTTCCTAAGGGGGGAGGACTGATCCAGGTGGATATTGGTGGCCACTCGCCTATTCCACTTGGACCCACACCATTGTTTCTTTCATTTTTTTCAGTTTCCTTAATTGTAGCACAATTTACTATTTTTAGCAGTTCTTTGGGTCCTGAACTTCCAAAGCTGTTTTGAGGCCTTAAACGACGTTTTTTGGGCATGAATGCTCTGACGAATATGAGTCCGTTCTAGATTCAATATTTTCCATTAGCAGTGTAGTCCTCGGATAGATATTTCTAACGATGTATCATGTGCGTCAAACGGAGATAGTATGCCAAAGTTACGACCCCGAGAAATTGATGTACCAATTTGCCCCAACTGGGGCGTTTCATCTCCTAGGGTTAGGTTTTTGGATGTTTAGGGTTTTCCATTGTTTTTCAGTAATATATAGGCCTTTGAGCCTCATTGTAACAGGCAGTTCAGAGGCCAGTAGCCGCCACATCTCTTCTAAGAGATAAGCTACCAACGCCCTAGCTAGTTTATTTCCATTCTGTCTGTAAGCATTTTTCAGTCATTTGTTATTAATGAAATGAAGTCTTATTTCCGCTACATCTTTGCATTTATGTGTATTTTTGTATTTCATTGTGTTCCTACATAAATCTATATCATGCTAAGAACAACAGATTGTGTGCCTTAGTTCTTAATTGTTGTCCCATTGTCACCAACTACTTTCACTTTGTTTACCAGCCCTGTTACCTCTCTTATTTGAACTGAAAATCAAACCTGCAACTATACCCCAGTTCCTTTATTGGGCTATGGAGTCTCTTATTCAAACAAGCTATTGAAAACCAACACACTAAAAAACAATCTACGAATTGAAAATAAAATGCTCGAACTATAGGCTTATTTTCTTACTCCTAAGAAACATAAGTCAAGATGATCAAGTAACATGAAATTTCCAATACAACCAAGAAAGAAGGTGTCTGACAACATAACCTTTCTTTTTGCAGCTGAATAAAAGAACACAAAATACAAATATTTTTTTAGCAGAAATTGAATGGGAAACTTATACTTACAACTGCAACTTGATTGCATGGAAAATTTTGTAACAATTAAGACCTCTAGGAAAACTAACTCCATGTAAGTGGCCACCTAATCTTGAAAATCATGATGAATGTTCAGTTCATACAAGAAATCTAGATGCTTGTTTGTGATTTCTAATCTACTAATCAAGATGTTCTTCTCTTGAAACATGTCGAAAACATGATATGTCTTGAAACAATCATGGGCAACGAGATCACCTTGCACTTTTTGATGATTTTCGTGAACATAAACTATTTTAGCAACATTTAAAACATAAAGGTAATCATGAGAATCATATTGCTGCAAATTACTTGCATCTATAGGAATATTATGTGCAATGAGATCTTCTTTGTGTTGGACTGTTTCTTCATATCCTTCACTGTCTTCATAAAAGTTTGAGCAACAAATAAAACTTGTAGCTGTTGATTATCATCTTGAAAAAAAATATAAGGAGTATCATGCAAATTAGAAGGCAACATATTAAATTTCATTAATCTGAATGTTAGGAACCGTATGCTCAATATAACCATTATTTTGAACCAATTTTCTCTCATGCATCAAATTGTGACTACCATTCTGAACTTCAAGGTTAGAGAAATGATGTAATAATTTAAATTCCACATAATATGTTGGATAAAGAGATTTAGTAGGAAAATTTCCCTTACAATAAGAATGGAAAGCATCATGGAATTCTTTTAATGAAGAGATACTAGAGGGAAACAATGATCGACATCATTCTCGAGCTTTCCCTTCCAATGAATACCTAAACATCCATAACAACACATCATCATGTAGAATGCCCATCTTATGCACGTACTCATGAAAATACAATAAATTCTCAATAGGGACTTCCCAATATTCTCCTTTAAACCTCGAAATACAACTTTCCAATTCATCTTTACTAGGCACATGATTTGGAAATCCTGGTACATTAGAGAAATAAAAAATTGCATAGCTCTGAGCCAAAATGGATTCCATCCGAGTATTTGACATATTGAGACTGGGGATTAACCACTGGATCCTTTAACCATGGAGTCACCAGGTGAATGATCTGTAGTCTGAATGTGTCTAGATTTTTTTCACCATAAAAAACCAGATCTAATCGTTGTCGTTCTCCCAGGGAAATATTGATTTGTTACTACATTCCCCAACAACGGTGCCAGAAGATGTTGGTCCTAAGGTCTGAACTTAACTTCTAAAGGGAAGAGCTAGGCCACCTCAAGTTTTGGTATGATTAGGTTTTATGAAATGCTTTTGTTGGTCAGTTTATAGATGGGTTTTTAAAGGATAGGGACGTAGTTGGGCTAGCCAAGACTACCACTATAAAGGTTTCTTTTAGTTGTTGACACACATATTGATGAACAAATAAATATATGGAAGAAATAAACAAAGGAAACACAACAAGAAATACAATGAGTTACCTGATATGTGAAATTCCAGACTTAAAATAATATTTCAAGGCCTAAAACACATACCCAGATACAAATAATCCAATAAGTTGCAATATAACTAATCTCTTTACTAAATAAATAGTTGATTATCATGTTTCATGATGGTAAAACAATAGATTAAAACAATAGCTGAAAGAAAAAGGAAATGCACATTGCACACATTCCAAATTTGCATCCAAAATAAGACAAGAAGGTAAAGAGATTTGAAAGAGAACATAATCTGTCACCAATAGTTATATTCACCAAGTAAGAAACTTAAACAAGCTTCCTTTGAAAATCCAGCTATAGTCCTTATGTTTTTTCCCCAAAATATGAACCCTCTTACCTTCAAACATTGATCTATATCTCTTTTCCAAAAGGGTTCGACCACCTTTCTTGGATCTAACTCAAAAGTTAGCTTCACATTACAACTAGATCCTACCAACAACTCAATTATCACTCCTTAATCACAATTTGTAAACATTGTTTGGACAATGAATTTGGTTTGAAGCATCAACATATGAATTATCCTTAATTCAACCTAAACAAAAATTTTGTTTATATCAAGAAGAGAATAACCACTTATTACAATTGATAACAATATCTTTAACTAAAGCAATAAAACTCTATAAGTGAAAATGTAAATAAAGTTGATAACTAAAGTGAAACATTTCCATGACAAAGTCTTCAGAAAAAGTAGCTGGCAGTTGATTGTGCATGGGAATCCACGTACACTGAAAATGGAGTCCAAACTTGAGGCTATCCTCGAAAAATTGAAGGCTAAGCTGACACTGGTCTCGAACTTCTTTATTCTCTTTGATAGTAGTAAACCTTTAACACTAGAACAAAACTCACCCAGAATTTGACGAATTTCTTGGAAAAACATCCTCAAAGGTATCTTAGATTCTTTCAAATCATGATACTTGTGTAAAAAATGATAGTGGGTTTTGTGCATGAGCCCATCCTAAACAAAAACCTCTTTTATTTTTCAAAAATTCATTTCAATCAGTTTGAAAGGCATGCCCAAAGACAATGACTAAAACAAGGAAAATGACGTTTGACAAATTTCAGAGAAAAATGGCCTCAATGGTCTCTTAGATTCTCTCTAACCATGATACTTGTGTAAAACCAGAGATATTTGTTCTGCATGGGCTTGTTATAAACTAAAACCTCTTTTATTTTTCACAAATTCACCTCCAATTGTTCAGAATGAGCGTCGAAATCCAATGAGTAAAACGGGGAAAAAATAGAGCATTTGATGAATTTCTGGAAAAATAGCCTCAAAGGTATCTTCATTTATCCCAAACCATGATAACTATGTAAAATATGTGAGAGGTTTTTGTGAATGAAAATTTTCTCAACAAAAAATTCTTTTAGTTTTCACAAATTCACCTCCATCTAGTCAAAAGGCACGCCGAAATCCAATGACTAAAACAGGGAAAAAACATAGTTTTTTCAGTAAATTTGGGCAGTGCCTTCTGATTTTTCTTCTACAGCTTTTGATAATTTCTTTGTAATTAGTGTAATGAATTTAAAGATCCTAATTTTGCTTCTTTAGACTCTGAATTTTTTTCTTAATGTTATCATTTTCAATTTCTATAACTTTCTGTTTTTTCAGGGATAGTTTAAATAGTGCCTTGGAGTTCAATCTTAGCTAATTGGTGGCTCTAGTTTTTCTATTGGTTTTTCTAGGCATCCCAAGGACTGGGATTTCTTTCCTCTTTTTTCCTTTCTTGGTTTTATGAGACTCCTTGATCAGAGTTTCTACAGGCACAAACTCTGCAACAATATTTTTTGGATTGTGTTGTCTAGTCCTCCTTTGGCTTCTTGTCTTTATCCTAGAATTTTTGTTTTGTTGTATTGTTGTAGTCACTACCTCATCCTCATAATTCTTGGGTGACAGTGGGCATATTTGTGTGAATTTTTCCTCATGGTTTCTGTTTGAATCCTTGCTTCCCTTCCTCTCTTTTTTTTTTTCATGTGGATGACCTCAACTGCCTGTGAGGGATCTCCTCTTATGTTGTTTGGTTGTCTTTGATTTGGGGGATTTTTCTATCTGCATAGTAGTGGGAATAATTTCATCTTCACAATTTTCAAGGGATGATTGGACTGGTTATATAGCTTGTCTTTCTCTCCTCTTGATATAATTCATGACACAAATCTTTCCACTGCTGCTTTTGTGGAGAGTGGTGATCATATGTATGTGTTGTTTCAGGTTTAATTACCAGCTGCAATAATAACCACACACACAACCCTGCAATAATAATAACTTAATTCAAACTTTTGAATATTTTCTGAATGTTAAAACTCATAAAACAACCCATTTTCTGTTGTTTGCAAGAATAGGGGCATTCTTGCAATCAATGTCTTTTTGCATCAAAAGGCATAAATTAGCCTGTTTGCAACCCAATAGTGACATAACCATGGTGATGTGTTGTATTTAATTCAAATCAATACTTGTATAAATCTTATAAAGAGAAAGGAAATGATGAAAAACAAATAGGAAGATGAAAACAAATTAAAATGACTCAACACACCATTGAAAAGAAACTAAGAAAAAACCAGGTTGATAGATGGATGGGTTGATGGAGGAGTAGAAGGAAGAGGTGTAGACCTAAGATTTAATAGTTCCCTCTCACTTCACTGCATACTTAGCATTATCACCAAGCTTCACATGAACAACCAAGTCCTTCTCTGTCAGACTGCTAAATAGCTCCTGTGCTTCTTTCATATGACGCGATGCACCACTATCGAAAAACCAAGCACTCCTCGCAACTGTGTTGTTAAAAAGGAAATAAACTGGTAATAAATCCTTGCTAAACTTCATTTCAAACTCATTAAGCTACGTCTCTTATACTGCTAATGTTTGTGTCTTTCCTTTACCCTTCTTCATCTTTGGATACTAAGACACATAATGTCCATTCTTATGACAAGTTACGCACTTGATTTTACTCAAGTATTTCTTCTTCTCTGGTTGTGATGATCCTCCATCACTGTTACCCTTCTTTCTATAACTCTTTCATTTTCCCTTCTCCATCTTACTGACAAGAGACAAATTTTCTTCAATACCTCCCTACTTGCCTATTTTAGACTCCTCATGAGTCTCTTCCTAGATGCAATCATCCCAAAGTCTTTGCCAATTTGAGATATTTTTTCGAGCACAAATTCCTTTGACAAATGGTTCTGAAGACTTGGGAAGACCATTCAATGCCACATTCACAAGCTCTACGTCCTCCGTTTTCTCCCCTATGGCTGTAATCTGATCATGCACCCATCTGATCCTCATGAGATAGTTGGTAACATTATCATATCTAGACATTTTCACCGATCTGAGTTTATTCCTCAAGAACGTATTCCTATGCATGTTATTTATCTGGAATAAATTACCAATGAATCAAACATCTCTTTGGCCGTCTTCTTCTTGGATAGGTGAGGAATTAGATTATCCTTCACTAAATCCAAGAGGTCCGACTATGATTTTATATCCTTCTTGTTGTGAGATTCCAAAGTTGTTGAATCTGTTGGTGGAGTAACTACTTTTTCCACTAACCCCCAAAGGTCATACTGCTTCAACACTAAAATTACTCTTTCTTTCCAAGATAGGAAGTTGGATGTTCCATCCAATTTGTCTTCAAATCTCATTGGTGTTGTTTCCATCCCCAAGACCTGATAAACTACCCTGGAAATAACTTGTTGTTATAAACTACTCTTGTACTAACTTGTACGGACTTGTGCATGCCTGTCACCACCCACATATGTACATTCATGTGCTCACTAGCACCCGCATATGTATGTGACAGTTCTCGCTGACACTCTCATATGTACACGACTGTCCCTTCTATGACCTGCATACACCTCTGTAAACCTATAAAACCCTAGTTCTGCCTTAGTACGATTGTTTCCCTTAAATCCTCCCTTTGATTTCTTCTTGTTGGTTATGGATCTGCTAAGATATCTAACATATTTAATAGATCTGTATTCCCTTCAGAGCATGCACTCTGATACCATATTGAAAACCTCTTACTCAAACACCTAGGTATCTTGTTATCTAGTGATTTCCTTACTGCAAATTAGATGAGAAAATCATAAAACAAAAATACATTGCTGAAATATTCAAATTTAAACATGCAACAAAATAAATAAAAAATGTAAACCAAATCATGCACACATAAAAACCAATATTTTTGGGTAGATACCCCTGGAAAAACCCCACAAGGAAAACCAATGTTGAGAATGATTTTATTATGCTAAAATCAAGGCTCCCATAACAACGATAATGACCCACCGAGAGAAATACAACTGTAGACAAACCTGGCAAAGTATGATCTATTGTACAACCTAGAAATACATGCTTTTTGAGTGTACATGACTATCCCTAATTTACACTTGCCTACATGCACCTGTCTCCACTTGCACCCGAGTACATGTATGAAAATTGCGTACAAAAAACTCTGTACGACACAACTCTTCCTCGTGGCTTCGCTTGACTGAAACCCACCCGTGGGAGCCTCTGTTCTCTTTTATCCTTGATCTGATCTTTATATGGAAGTTCTTCTCCACCTTTCCAAGATCTTGAATCATAGTCCTTTGTGATCTAATTCTCTCAAAAGAAAAGGTCCTTCTCTACTCTCAAGAATCTCAAGTGTCTTCCTCCTTCACCCTAGCCTTTCTTTTATAATCATGAGTTATGATCTATTTCTAATATCCAAAGTGATTGACAATTGAGATTACTTCCCACTTCACTTGAGATTTAGATTACATGTTAATTACTTTTAACATTTTATTAAATAACTCAATTAATTCAATAATTAATTAATAAAATCCCTTTACCTTAATAATTCCTTTAACTAAATTAAATTTACCAAGATAGAAGGCTTTGGAAAACTTCCGCATGTTAGACACCAAGCCTATGTGGAAACACAAGTTCGATGCTACATGAATTAACACTAAGAAGCCACTGGAAAATGGTTTCTCTCATAGATGTAACATTACCCAACCCATATAAGGTCCATTACATGCGGAAAACTCATAAAAACAAAAATTTTGTGCTAACTAATTTCTGTAGCTTACTATCTATGAATTACACATAGATTTAGCCATTGTCTGATACCATTAATTAAATGCATATATAACATGCTAAAATCGACATGAATGCAATTTAGTAACTCAACGCAACAACATATAAATTGTTCTCAAACATAGAGTTAATACACAACAATTAAACTCATAGTGCAACACATAGACAAGATAAAACACTTATCTTTTAAAAATGGTTGTGCAACTAGTTTCTTGGGATGAACGTTCCAACCAACCATATATTTTTTTCAAATATCAACAACAAGTCACCCTCGAGCTGGGGCTATAAATCTACAAAAGAGGGTGGTCTCTCACTATCCACTCACAACTCAGAAAATCCCACAACCCATTGGTATTCTCCTACAACTATCACGATTTTCCACCATTTCTCTTCCTTTCAACCTACCCAAACTAAGGAATATACCCCTTCATTTCTCTTAGTCCATTGGGTGTCCCATTCATTTTTCAAGGTTAGCATAGGTAACCATGAATCTCATTACTCATAAACTCAAGGGAACTCACTATTAGGAAAATTACTAGGAAAACAACAACAATCACTTGTTATTACAGTGAAACTCACACAGGAGTTCACTCTTTAGGCATGAAAACCTGGATATTCATTCTTCTGCTCCAAATACACTCCATAATTTTCTCTCCATGGTTTTCGCAGCTCTAGTGCTCTTCTCTGTTGTTCTTTGTTTGTTGTTCATGCCAAAACATTACTATCCAAAAAACTGGTGTAACTATCCATATGGATTTCGTCTCTTTGGCCTACTTTCTTGACTTACACTCTTTCCCAAACTGATTGTACTTAGTCCCATGCTTCCAATAACTATGGTGCATGACTCCTCACACCCACCCTCATACATGCATTCAATGATTGAGCTCCTCTATACTCAAGGGAAAATTAGAAGTTTAAGACGTAAGGATAATAACATTTTAGGAAAGTGGGTTGAATTAATATAGATGGGTAATTCCCTCTTGGATTCCTATTAGACACTCCTATACATTCCCCTCTATTTTGGATTAATCAACCCCCATCTTTGTCCATGTACTCCAACAATTGGAATCACATTTTATTATTAAAATTCAGAAATACAATTCACACATAAATCATTTGGTCATGGTCACATTTCATATTTACATTATGCATTAATTAAACTCAGGATTATAGCAGGGATGTTACATTTCCCCTCCCCTAAAATTGTGCACCATTTTATGTGCACACTATGTCAATATATATGCACACATTTACATGATAAGACTAAGAAATGAATATTATGCAATTTTACAACTCCAACAATAGTTCCAACCAAAATATCTTGTTCCTCTCAACCCACTGACCCATGGAATGTACCCCCCTTCACTTCTCTTAGTCCATCGAGTTGTACCATTCTTTTATTAGTTCCCCCAATGCAAGTTGGCTAGGACTATGAGGTGTGGTTATGAAATTCTAGCTACTTAAAATGGAGTCTTTCATTCTTCTACTCCATTTACTTTAAAATTGTTAAAAATTTGCGAGTATTCCTCCCACATGATTTTTAAGTGCTCCCATGTAGCATCTTTAGTATTGTAGAAGTTCCATTGAAAATTTACTAGTTGTATGGCCTTGTTACTAATCACTTTGAATTTCTAGTCCAGGATGTGTGTTGGTTCCACCCGCAAATCCCCTTCATGTTCCACTTGGATCATATTCCAATCAATTATGTGGTTAGGGTTAGACACATATTTATTTAATAATGACACATGAAATACATTATGCACTCTCATGGATGGAGACAATGATATCATGTATGTAACTGACCCTATCTTTTCTAATATTTCAAAAGGTCCACAATATCTTGCTGGAAACTTTGAGCAACTTCTTAATCTTAATGAGCTTCTCTTCTCTTTCACTTTTAAAAATACATGTTCACCCACTTTAAAATATCTGAAAACTTTGTTTTTGTCTACAAAAATTTTATGCATGTCCTAAGAAGCCTTTACATTTTGATTGATCTTTTCCATTTGCTCTTCCATTTACTTCAACAAATCTGGCCCAATAATTTTTTTGTTTGTTGGATTATCTCAACTCACTGGTGTGTTACACTTCCTGCCATACAATGCTTCAAATGAGCTCATTTTCAATGAGGATTGATACCCATTATTGTAACAAAATTCCACTAAGTGGATATAATCCTCTTACTTTGATGGATGGTCCACCACATAAATTATGAGCATGTCCTAAATTATGTCCTCAATTATTATGTTAGTCCTCTCTGTTTTTCCATCTGACTTTGGGTGATACGCTATACTGAGATTTAGATTTGTTCCAAAACCTTTGAATAAACCCTTCCAAAAATTGGATGTAAACTTTGGATCTCTGTCTGAAATAATTTCCTTGGGCACTGCATGTAGCCTAAAAACTTCCTTCATGTAGATCTCTTCAATATTTTTTTCCTTATGTGTAGTATTCATTGCAATAAAATGTGTGTCCTTAGTCGATTTTTCCACCACCACCATGATGGAATCATGTTGCTTCATTGTTGAGAAAAATTGTAATAAAATCAATTGTAACTACTTGTCACTTCCATTCAATAATGGGAAATGGTTGTAACAGCCCTGCTCGATGTCTATGTTCGGTCTTCACCTTCTGACACTCCAGGAACTTGGTTATATAATTAGCCACTTCTTTTTAAATTCTTGGCCAAAAGCATTAACTTCTTACAACTGCAATTGTTTTTTGATATCCTGGGTGCCCAACATATGACACATTGTGAATTTCCCTCATCATTGTATTTTTCAACTCATTGGAATTCGACACATAAACTTTGTCTTTATACATGAAAATTATATCTTCTTTCACCTCAAAGTATTTGAATTTCTATTGTAAATTTCTTTAATGTAATGTCTCTTTTATTTGTAAATATTGTTGATCTGAGTTTGTTGCTTCAATAATTTTATCTTCCATATCAATCCTATACATGCTAATGGTTGAAATATGCATCTCATGTTATCTCCTCCCGAGTGCATCAACCTCTTGATTTTATTTGTCTCTGATGTGTTTAATTTCAGAGTCATACTCACTAAGGAATTCCAACCATTTGGAAGACTCAATTCTAAACTTATTCAAAATGCAAGTAACACGGAAACAAGAGAACGATTTGATTCGAAAAAACCTAGTTGTGTAGGTGGTTCAACTTATTTTACATTAGAATATGGTGGAAAAGGTAAGTTTATCCCAAGCGTTCATGTCTTCTTTTGTCAATTTTGTGCATCATTTCGGATAAATCAAACCTTGCTTCAATGGAAGCTTTAATATGTGTTTTTGGATCTGGCTCGGGGCTCAAGGTCTTATTTAATGGAAAATGGCATCAGAGCTATTCATCCTTTGTGGATTCCTACTCAAGTTTATTCGTACAAGAACAAATCTCATGGTAGGATGACGTTGGTGATCTCAGATCAGATGAATTACCCTTAAAAATAAGATATATTTTGTACTAATGGAGGACGAAGCCTTGGATTTCGTCTCTAATGGTATGGGATCATAGGACATATTTGTAATGAATGAAGAGTTTTAATGCATGCAATGATTAAATAATTCCATCAAATTAGTGATCATTGGATCCTCTAGTGAATATTAATCTCGAGGCCCCTTGACTTTCCTGAGGAATTTCATCCAACGTGAAAGGTGATCATCCTATTTCCATAATCAAGAGTATTAAATTGAGAGACCTTGTGCCAAAGGAAAAGGTGGTGACTCTCAAAGGTTTTGTTCTTGTTTTAGAATTGCATGCAGATTATTTGGAGAATAAGGTCCCTCCATAATACTTTAGAGAAGGTGGTAATCCCTCTCTCTCGTCCATTGGACAAAAATCCAGGAGTTATAGGAAATCAAGGCATTGGAAAGCTCAAAGAGAGCGAAGAAGAATGGTTGTTGGGGATGAAGTTGGAGTAGGAGATATTTCCAGGATGCTCGGTAAAATAGCTGTAGGTCATTTTTTTGGGAAAATTATTCCCCCCCCCCAATGGTCAAAGGTTGGTTGGAAAGAAATTGTAAACCAGTTCTTGGTTACTTACTAATTTTTCACACTCTTGCCAAAGGTTGTCTTTGCTTTGAATTACATTCTCATGAGGATATGATAGGAATTTTTAGTCTCTCATGGGGTTGGGGACCTTTGAGTATAGTGTTGAAAGAGTGGTCAATATATTTCGATTCAACGCGAGATGTTCTCTCCCCTGCTAAAATATGGGCCATTTTACCAAACCTCCTGTTGGTTTTCTAGAGAGAAGAGATATTATAAGCCATTGGGAATAATATCGATGTTTTCTTGGGGCTTGAGCTAGGTTGGGACACCAAAGTTGATTTTCGATGGGCCTGACTTCAAATAGAAGTCAAATTTCATGAGGGGTTACACAACAAGATCGAACTAGTTTGGGGGGACTTCTCGGTTTGTCAAAGGATATATTATTGACACTTTCCCTTGCGATGTTTCATATGCCATGCTATTGGTCATTTGTAGGCATAGTGCAATAGGTCTCCAACTCATTTTCCTCCTTTCTCGAAATTCTAGAAAACAAAATATGACATGTCAAATTTGATTTTGGGCTTGGTGGTGATAGGAGCAAGAAAAAATTCTAAGAGTAAAAAAAATCCACGTCTCAGTCATCCAGAAGGTAGCATGGAAAATTCGCTCTAAAACCATTCCAGTAAGGATCATTGTTTAGACTCTTTTGGTTTTTCCAATAATTAGGTTTCCCTTTTAAAAAGGTCCCCAATTTTTTCAGAACAGGATCGATCCCGTCCTTATTCCTCTATCAAGTCTCCTATTTCTTGTCATGATGACTCCCCTCCCATTAAATCTTTCAAAAAGGAATCAGAAAGGGACAAAGCAAACTCTGTCCTTGATTTTCATGTTGCTTGTCAATCTCCCAAATGTTCTCCATGCTCTTCCCCATTGTCCCACCCTTCGAATCATTCTGTAGTCAAGTCAGACTACTTGTAACATTCTAAAGTTAATATTGGTTTAATGCGTGAAGAGGCAGGTGATTTAACCCAGGACCTAGTTCCCAGGGGTCATGTTGGGAGAAAATTGAGAATCTCCTTAGCTCAGTCTCAAGAAGCCAAAGAGATTCAAAGAGACAAACAATCAACTATTGTTGGGGCCCTTTGTAACAACCCTCCTAGCTAAGGACAACTACTTAGTCAACCGGTGCAATTTTTTTTTTTTTTTTTTTTATATATATATAAGGTGTGTGTGCGCGTGTAGGAACAACCCCCTCAACTCTTCGTCAACACTCGAACCAACAAGACGCGAGTAAGACGAAGATAATCAAGACGACCCGACATGAACCGACTACGCACTACAATACCACCAAGTATAGCCACAACAGGGACACTCATGACCTCTACGGGAGACGCAAGTCAGGAGAACTCAATAACGACCCACTCCTATTGAGACCCAAGACAACAATTAGGATCAAAGCTCCATTAGTTATTATTAATCTATGGAGGCCTTAATCTTAATGCTTCAATTTGACAAAAAAAAACCTAGCTATCTTAGACATCATCCCGAACAGTTCGATTAACAAAATTAACATTGTGTCTCACCCAATCACCCGTGACCTTGCAATTTAAAATGACTCTTATTAGTGCAATCAACAAGTAGTATCAGGGAAACAATCATTAAATTGCGAAACAACCATTGCCAATTCCCTAGCGATTAACAACCTTATCAATGCAATTTAACAAGTACTCATCATGGCAAATAAACAATATTAATTTTCAAGTAACATCATTTCCCTGGAAAATTATACAACCTTGTCAATGCACATTAAACGATAAAACCGCGGTAATAAAGCTACTTCTTAAGAATGCCATTTTAACGAGCGTTACCATGGCCGTTTGAACAATAATTAAGTTGCGGTCTAAAATAGCATTACGAACATATATTTAACAATAATAACTTCGCAACATAAGGAACCAAATTAACATGCAACTTGAACAATTCTGAACCTTGCAGTTCCACCCACAATAACATTTCAATTAAATACGATTAATATCGCAATTAAACAACTAGCCTTAACATTCCATTGCTAAAATGAACATGGCAAATTAGCCATCACTTATCATGGCGATTCAACTAGTGTTAACCTTCCCATTAAACAACATTAATATTGCAACTACACGATAAGTAAATAAAGATTTAACATTGATATTCTACCCGCATTATCATTCCTTTTGTAACATGAACAGTTGCCATCAACATCTACTTAACATTGCCCATCAACTAGTATTAACATTTCCCTTAATAATATTAAAATGGAAATCAACAATTGTTAATTTTGCTAGTCAACATCATCATTATGGCAAATTTAACAAGTAAAATGAGGGTAATTAAGCCAGTATTGACATTGCAGCTTAGAACAATATTAGTAATAGTATTTAACAAGTATTATTTTGCCTTCAATCTAAACATCATGCATTTAAATAAGTAATAAAAATAAGCCTATTACTAACAATACCATTAACACGTATGATCATTGACAATCAACAATATTAATCAAAAATCCTGGAGAACAATTCTATGGAGGGTAGGTGAGGGGAATTGGCACCGAATCAATATAACAAGGGTTGCAATAAATGCCCCTGTAGATCCGCTGGCTAACTCCTACTAAAAAGACAATACATCTATACCCTAAATGTTGACAGCCGCTTGCGCCAACTAATTCCATAATAAAATTAATAGCACATTGACATCTATTATCCTTAATATCCGATAACCCTAATTAAAATGACTCAGGTTACACTATCAATAAATAAGAAGACATTTAAGATTTATTAACACCTAAATGCCAGAATTAACTCAATCTACAGCATCAGGGAGAAGGGCAGAAACAATAATTATTGATGTATTGGTTTCCAATTTAGGAGACTATACATAACCTAAAACAACATTGGAAAGTCAATGCACGCACCACGAAGGTGTAAAAAGCATTTTTCATTTGATTAAATGAATAAAGGAAACCAACTATAACCA
>ML777080.1:145897-161819 GCA_009831015.1 Picea engelmannii | reverse complement strand
CATAAATTGCCAATACAATGTTCAAGAGATAACTCAAACCAATACAGATAGTCCTCTCCAAAAGATGCACCACTCTTCTCCTCCTCTCTCCAACTGGTAATTGCAGCTTGCCTCTTAAGAAAATGAGCAAGTGAGTTGTGTGAGAAAGTGAGGTGCTAGCCTCTCTATATATACAAGACTGGCACGCATGAATGGTCTTCTCTGGCAGGGTCGACCTCTCACTCTGGGTGGGTAAACCCACCTTTAATTTAATTCTAGGTCTCAATAATAACTGTTGGGGCCAACTTCTTATTCTGCCTATTACAATTGTCTGTTGACCAATCCACAAAAGGGGATTTGGTCCTAATACAATTACCGACATGATTAATCCTATGAATAAAATAACAATAATACTAAGAATACTCTTTGCAGTTACATTATTTCAACACTCCCCCTTAACAAGAAGGGTATTCTTCAACAGCATCAGGCGAGAGAGGTCTGCATCATCAATGGCATCAGGAGGACAGTATCATCAATATCATCTTGGAACATTAGCTGGCAAATTTACGAGTCATCGAAAGTTTTCTTCATTGGCAGCATCATCATTCTCGAAAGAATTCCATCATCATTTGCATCAATATGTATCAATAAAAATGACACCTTATCATAGCACTAGGCTGGCACATCACAGTACTACACTGGCTCAATGTCACAGCTGATAAGTTGGTAGCTCAGTGTCAGTCACATCTTTCTTTATGTCTAACAACTAGGTCAGAAGCAAGGTATACATCATCATGTTGCTTTACGTCTAACAACAAGGTCAGAAGCAAGGAATCATCTTGCTTTACATCTAACAACTAGGTCATAAGCAAGGAACACATCAACATCTTGCTTTACGTCTAACAACGAGGTCAGAAGCAAGGAATCATCTTACTTTACGTCTAACAACTAGGTCAAAAGAAAGGAACACATCATCATCTTGATTTACATCTAACAACGAGGTCAGAAGCAAGGAATCATATAGCTTTACGTCTAACAACGAGGTCAGAAGCGAGGAATCATCTTTCTTTACATCTAACAACTAGGTCAGAAGCAAGGAACACATCAACATTTCACTTTACGTCTAACAACGAGGTCAGAAGCGAGGAATCATCTTGCTTTACGTCTAACAACTAGGTCACAAGCAAGGAACACATCAACATCTCGCTTTATGTCTAACAACGAGGTCATAAGTGAGGAATGATCTTGCTTTATGTCTAACAGGGAGGTCAGAAGCAAGGAACACACAACGTCATGCTTTACGTCTAACAACGAGGTTAGAAGTAATGACGCATCTTGCTTTACATCTAACAGTGAGGTTAGAAGCAAGGAACACACAACATCATGCTTTACGTCTAACAGTGAGGTCAAAAGCAATGACTCATCTTGCTTTACGTCTAACAACAAGGTCAGAAGAAAGGAATATATATATACTCCCCCTTTCAGGGAAGGTCCTTTCGGACTATACCAAATTTATCTCGAAAGTGTTCAAACTTTACACGAGATAGAGGTTTGGTCAACACGTCAACAACCTGTTCATCTATGCTAATGTACTAGAGCTTCAAGACTCCTCTCTGTACCATGTCATGGATGAAATGATAACGGATCTCTATGTGCTTTGACCTGTCATGGAATACATGATTCTCTGTCATCTTTATGCATCTCTGGTTGTCACATAGAATCACAGTTGCTCTCATCTCCAAGTCAAATAGGCTGGTCAGCAACTTTCGAAGCCATATAGCTTCACAACTAGCAGAACATGCGGCAATGTACTCTGCTTCTACTGTGCTGAGAGCAATACTGGATTGCTTCCTACTCTTCCACAAGATCATGGCTGATCCCAAACTGAAACAGCATCCGGAAGTGATTTTTCTGTCAGCAACGCTTCCTACCCAATCTGCATCAATATATCCACTCAATGTGAATTCATGATCTCCATCATAGCTGAGACCATAATCCATTGTACCTTTAAGGTACCTCATCACATGTTTTGCAGCCACTAGGTGAACACATCTAGGCTCTACCAGAAACTGACTCAAGGTGTTCATTGCAAAATAGATGTTTGGTCTAGTGTTCATTAGGTACATCAGTGATCCAATAATATGTCTGTACAGTGTGGCATCTATCAAGTCTGACAAAGTATCGACCAACAGATTCATCTTTGCTTCCATGGGTGTATTCATGGGATTACATTCTATCATGTCAAATCTCTTTAAGATTTTGACTGTGTACTTCCCTTGGTTAAGGAAGATCCTTTCTGGACTCTGCCATACCTCAAGACCTAAGAAGTAATGCATTAGGCCAAGGTCTTTCATTTCAAATTCTGCAGAAAGTCTCTGTTTACATTCAACGATGAGCTTTTCTTCTCCAGTTAAGAATAAGTCATCCACATATAGTAGTAATATTACTGGTTCGTTAGCCATAATTTTGAAGTAGAGATTTGAGTTTGCTTTACTCTTGGTAAAGCCTAAGCTCATCAAGAAACTGTCTATACAGCCATACCAAGCTCTAGGAGATTGCTTCAATCCGTATAAGGCTTTCTTCAATTGGCAGACATGAGACTTTCTGTCTTCAACTTCAAATCCTTGGGGTTGCTCTATATACACTTACTCTTCGATAACACCATTCAGGAAAGTTGTCTTCACATCCATCTGGTGCAGCTTCCATTTCATCTTGGCTACAAGAGCTATAATTGTTCTGATCGAATTGTATCTGGCCACAGGAGCGAATGTCTCTTCATATTCAATGCCTTCCTTCTGGGAAAAGCCACGAGCGACAAATATTACTTTATATTTCTCAATACTTCCATCAGCAGCATGTTTTATTTTGAAGAGCCATTTTGATGATACCACATCCTTACTTTTTGGTCTGGAAACTATTTCCCATACATCATTCTTTATTATGGATTGGTATTCCTCTGTCATGGCATCTGCCCATTCCTTATTTTTAATGGATTCTTCAAAGCATGTAGGTTCTTCATCAAGTAGATTGCACATCAAGGCCGTGTAACTGGAGAATGTCTTTGGTCTTTTCACCTATCTTGTGGTTCCTTCAGGAACACCATACTTCTCTCCATATTGAATAAGCTCTCTTGCCCAAGCAGGCTTTCTTTTATGGGAGAAGGTCATTTGTGGAGGTTCTTGAACTTCTGTTATGTCGTGTTCTTCAGGAGTCTCCTCATCAGGGGAAGTTATGACTTCCCTTACAGGTTTTACATCTCTAGGAACTTCCCTCACGAATTCTGCAATCCTGAGATTTACAGGTTCCTCTTCATATATTTCTTCAAGCTTGCATCTTCTTGATTTCTTAAGTGCTACTTCTTCATCAAAGGTCACGTCCCTACTGATCTCAATATGGCAGTGACCAGGTATGTAGATTCTGAAGTCCTTGGATACCTCACAGTATCCCACAAATATTCCCTTCTTTCCGGAGGGTTCCATCTTGTTTCTTTTCTCTTTCGGTATATGAATAAACACTGGACAACTAAATATTTTGAGATGGCTTACCTCTGGCTTCTTTTCGGTGAACATCTCTTCTGGTGTCTTGAGCCCAAGTGCACTATGGGATAATCAGTTATGCACATAAACAACTGCCATTGCTGCTTCTACCCATAAGCAAGTAGGAATATCTTGATCTTCACAGCTTCCAGCATGCTTTTGTTCTTTCATTCAGCTACACTGTTTTGTTGGGGATCTTGATCCCAACATCTTTGCAGATATTCACAAATTCTTTTGAGGTATATTGTCCTCCATTATCTAACCTGAGTGTCTTAATCTTCCTTACAGAAAATTTTTCTATCAAGGCTTTGAATTCCTTGATCTTGCTGAACACTTCAAATATATCCAGGTCTTTTACGAGAATAATCATTAATGAATGATTCATAATATACATACCCATTAATGGAGGATGATGGCATTGGGCCAGACACGTCTGAATGAATGAGTTCCAGTACTCCTTCTTCTTTTCTACCCCTCTTTGGAAAAGGGTTCTTGATATTCTTCCCTTGCACACATCCATTGCATACACCTTCATGGTCACCTTTGAGTTCTGGTAAACTTGTGACCGCTTTGCATATGTATGGTAGCACCTTGTAGTTGAAGTTAGCTAATCTTCAATGCCAAGATTCTTCAATGGCGTGGGTCATGGCAGCTTCTAAGTGACCCTATAGCTTATGCAAGTCACCTTCTTCTCTTCCAATGATGATTGCTTCATTTACGGTCTCTCCTTTAGCACATTGCCTTCTGCAACCTTCGCTATAGCTTCCTCATGTGACCTGGAGTAGGTCAACAAAACAAAAAGCAAGAATAATATCCTTCTTGATAATATAAAGCAATAGCATGAACAATCATCATAGTAGCTCCTTTAGAGCTATCACTTATAATTTATCTTGAAGCAAAGATTAAAGGTAAGGAATACAATACGAAATGAGGTCAACACTCTCATAGTGTTGTGACCAAGAATTCTTCCATGGCAACATGGAACTAACACATGAGATTTCTCCTAGAGGAGGTGTTACTCATATCAGACAAAGTATTTACCTCTATATTCTCACATGCTATCAAGTATAATACTTTACGATGATTGCTATCTCAACTAAAGTCATCAGCTTGTCATGTGTACCTTTGAATCTTGATTAATCAAACCTAGAGCCTTGTCCTCAAGAGTGAGTGCTTGCTTTTCTTCTAGGTCCCCTTCACTCAAGTGACGAGTACTTTCTTCAACCTGTCTATTGTACTAAGACAATACACTATCTTGACAAAAGGTTAGGTTAGAGGATAAGCTCTATGATCAACTTTTAATTCTTCTAATAATTTGATCATAGCTTCAACATGCAACACTGATCAAGATAATTTAATAACAAATAGATGCATATTAGAATAATCACACCTGGGTTGCATCATTCCTATGAATGTGTTGGATCTTGATATCCTTCTGGATCTATGGCAAGAGATCCCTTCTCCTACAAATACTCTTTAGGGTTTAACCATTAAACATATGTGAGTACATACCTCTGATAGCATTTGCAGGTAGTGGCTCCATCTAGTAGCAACGGTAATTATTACCAAAAAATTCAAGGGTGATTGCAACTAGTTCTATGGCTGCAACTGCAACTGGTGTTGCAACTACAACTAGTTCTAAGACTGCAAGTGCAACTGCAACTTGGTTTTTATGAGGAAACCCTAATTTTTCAAATTTCAAATTTTGAAATTCCGATCTAGGGGATAGATGCGCTGAGTTGAGGCGAGTTAGCTGGTGCAGTCGGAATTTTGAAAATCCAACTTTTACCCCCTCAAACTTGATCTGAGGATTTCTGGATTGGTGCTTCTGGTTTTCTGGTACTTCTGGTACTCTAGTACTTCTGGTACTTATGGTACTCTAGTTTTCTGGTTTTCTGATACTTTTTGAAACTAGGGTTTCACTTTTCGGGAGATCTAGCCACTAAAAGGTGCGCTCTAAGTGCCAAAATGATCCTTGGGGGAGGGCACAACTTTCTAGGTGGTTTTAGGGCTGAAAAGATTCACTTTTGAAAAACCCTAATTTGCAAGTACTGCAATAGTGACGTTTTTCTCTTGCGAAATATGCTTCCTTCAGGTTGGCTCTGATACCATGTTAATGTTTATGCCATTATTATAGTTCTTTGCATTTCAATAGATAAGAGAATCATAAGAACAAGATCACTGAGAAATACACATTCACAAGAGACACAACATTTATCCTGGGAAACCCTCTAGGGGAAGAAAACCCAACAAAAAATTCCTTATCATAAATTGCCAATACAATGTTCAAGAGATAACTCAAACCAATATAGTTAGTCCTCTCCAAAAGATGCGCCACTCTTCTCCTCCTCTCTCCAACTGGTAATTGAAGCTTTCCTCTTAAGAAAATGAGCAAGTGAGTTGTGTGAGAAAGTGAGGCGCTAGCCTCTCTATATATACAAGATTGGCATGTGTGAATGGTCTTCTCTGGCAGGGCCGACCTCTCTCTCTAGGTGGGTAAACCCAAATTTAATTTAATTCTGGGTCTCAATAATAACTGTTGGGGCCGACTTCTTAATCTGCCTATTACAATTATCTGTTGACCAATCCACAAAAGGGGATTTGGTCCTAATACAATTACCGACATGATTAATCCACAATGGGGATTAATCCTATGAATAAAATAACAATAAGAATAAGAATACTCTTTGCAGTTACATTGTTTCAACAATAAAGTCATTGGTTCTTATCAATGGTATTCATGAAGAGAGCACTAATGAGTTGCAAGGAAGCCTTTAGTTCAAGAAAAATTGTCTCTACGAAGGGATCAAGTACTTGGGATTCATGTTGAAAACAAATGATTATGATTTCATGGATTGGATGTGGCTTTATGTCAAAATTCAAAAAAGAATCATGTTCTTGGTGCATCGATGGTTGTCAAGAGGTGGAGGATTGGTATTACTGAACTTGGTGCTTAGTATCATTCCAGTACATTGGGAAGCTATTGTGAAAATCCCAAAAGGAATCCTCCACAAAATCAGGAAACTCTACTTCCATTTATTATGGGTGGTAAATTCGTAGAAGTGACATATCCCTCTGGTCAAATGGTCACGCTTGATCATGCCAAAAGAGTTGGGTGGTTGGGGAATCAATAACCTAGTTTGGTTTTTTCGAGCATTGGTGGCCAAAAGCTTATGGATGATGTTACACAATGATATGCTCCAGGGAAGAGTCATGTCTTCCAAGTATTTATCAATTTTTTATGCAATTGAGTGGATAAGATCTCCTGTAAAGAACTCTCAAAATGGGTTGATTTGTTAGAAAGAATTTTTTGAGTCATTTATGTTAATTGGCAATCCTCTTGCATGGGTAGTAGGAAATGGAAAGCAAGTCAGAATCATGGTAGATCCTTGGGTTGGATAAAGGGAAAGTTATAAATTCCCAGAACATCTAATATCCACGGTTCATGATAATGGACTCTTCACATTAAGTGATGTTTCACTTGTAAGCATGGGTACAACAGGGTCAACATAGTTGAAATTTGTTGACTTATTAGAGCTAGAAGGTGAAAGCACAGAAAAATGGGGGGATTTTGTTTCTTCTCTAAAATGAAATTTCATATTGCTCAAGGAAGATGAATAAGATTCGTTGTTCTGGTTAGGAAAAGAGAAAAATGAGATATACACAGTAAAGTTGGGATACTTGGTTTTGGATGTAGAGGGATTTTTAGGAGACATGAAGTGGTGGTGGAAGAATATTTGGGAGCAGAAGGAACCCATAAAATAAAAAATCCTCATATGGTTGGCACTGGAAAACAAGATGTTAACCTGGGACAATGGCTTAAAGAGATGTTGGAATGGCCCAAACTGGTTCTCTTTATGTAAGTCAAGTTTAGAATTGTTTTTTCATCTATTCATATAATGTCCATTTGTTGTTAAAGTTTGGAGAGAAGCTGAAAAGGATTTAAAACTTCAAGGGATGATTCTTTGGGAAATTTTGGAGTCTTGGGTTAAAAGGTGGAAGGAGTCTTCAAGTATCCACTCTCATTTCTCAATCCCTTTCTTCTTTGTCTATTTTCTGTGGTGGGAAAGAAATAACATTATTTTCCAAAACTTGTATATTCATTTTGAGGTGGTGGTGGGACTAATAATAAAGCTACAAAGATAATATAAATCAAAGCCCAAATACAAAAAGATAAGGAATACAATGATGTCACAACTTGCGGAAGGGGTTCCCTGGGGTTTTTTGACGGAGCTAGCCAAGGCTACCCTCCCATTTGTGGGGCTAGTGTCTTGTTGTGTTTGACCAAAAGACATTTTTTTATATAATCCGCTATGTTCCAGGGATAGGGACCAAAAAAAATGTAGATTTAGCATCCCTATGGGATTTTGTTTTCCATGTTGAGATGATAAAGTTGCAAAAATTGCAAGTGTTTGGATATTCTCAGGTGATAGAAGACTGGATCAATTGGAAAGATTCATTTCAGATGCGACCACTGAGCCGTTAATGAACCAAGTTCGAGAACATATTGAAATATTAGACTGGTTTTCTTGTAGACACATACTCATAGATCTTAACGAAAATGTAGAGAAGCTATCGAAAGAAGTTGTTACTTTTGAAATTGGAACCTTTATCCTTAAGGAATTCTCTAAAAATCAATTGATTTTAGAGATGAATTTTAGACTATAAATTTATGTTTCTAGATATGGTTTTAGTAATTTTTTTGAATGTAATGAAATATAGAATGAGTAGAAATAATAGATTGAATAGAAAGGAGTGAAATGATGAATCAAATGAGAACAACAATCAGTAATTTTGGACGGGAATATGTATATTCTATTGATATGGAATATAAAGTTTTTTTCTTTCTCTGAAATAAAGGAATTCCAACCATCTGGTTTGTATAACTTTTAATCTGGGCTATCCAAACAAATGTAACAGACCACAATGGTCTATCCTTATCTCAAATTTTCTCCCCATGAGGTAATGTCTCCTCATTTTTAATGCATGAATAATGGATGATAATTCTAAATCATGGGTAGCATAATTCCGTTCATGTTCTTTTAATTTCCGCGACTCATAGCAGACCAAATGATCTTTTTGTGTGAGCACTCCACCAAGCCCTTCCTTGCATGCATCAATGCACACCACAAATTCTTCATCTAGATGTGTTATCTTCAATATTGACACACTAGTCAAAATGTCCTTCATCTGCTGAAATCTTTCTTCACATTTGAGATTCCATTCAAATTTCACTCCCTTCCTTTGCAAATAAGTGATTAGGCTTGCAATATTTGAGAATCCTTTTATGAACCTTCGGTAATGCCCTGCAAGACACATGGGTGATTTGACCTCTGTCCCATTTCTTGGTGTTGGACATCCTCTAATGGTATCTATCTTCTCAGGATCCACTTCTCTCCCATCTAGTGAAATAATATGCATGTAACATCCCTCGGTCCATTTGAGGGACATTACGGTCCAAAATACTCATAAAAACAAAATTTATGTTAACTAAATTAATTCATTTACAATTAACTAATTTCATGTAGATTTCTGCTACAAATTAAAATATATTTAGCTATTGTCTACAACCATAAAATATAAGCATATACAACATGATAATAATCAACATTAAAGTAGCTAAAAATATCATTACAACAACATACAAATCATTCTCATTTGCATAGAGTCCATGCACAACAATAACACATGTAAATAACTTAGCAACATGATAAAACACTTATCTTTAAACCAAAGTTTTGCAACCAACTGCTTGGGATGGATGTTCCACCCAACCATAGATTGATTGTTACAAATATCAATATCCATTCACTCTCGAGATGAGGATAGCAATCCACAAAAGAGGGTGGTTTCTCACAATCCACTCACAACTCATAAAATCACATGAACCCACTGATATCTTCCTACATCTATCCAGATTTTCCACCAACTCTCTTCCTCTTGACCTTCCCAACCCAAGAAATGTACCCCTTCACTGATATCAGTCCCTCGTGCGTCCCATTCAGGGCCTCTCTGGCATAGGTAGCTAGGAATATCTCAACCGGGAACTCAAGGGAACTTGCTGCTAGGAAAACTACCAGCAAAATTATAACAAACACTTGTTGTTTTAGTACAACTCACTCAAGAGTTCACTCTTCAGGCATGAAAACCCGGTTCTTCAATTTCTAGCTCCAAATATGCTCTAATATGCTCCAGCTTGCTCTAGAATTCTCCCTCCATGGCTACACCAACTCCAAGCTATCTTTCTTGCTCTCTACTTGCTCCTCATGCATAAAAACTCAATGTGTAAAAACTACTCTTCCCACCCATACGAATTTCCTCTCTTTGGCTTGCATTTCTTGATTCACACTCTTCCCCAAGCTGGTTGTACTCAACCCCCATGTGCCCAATAAATTTAGGATGTGACTAATCACACCTACCCGTTTACATGTATTCAATGGTTGGATTTTGGAACACTCAATCAAAATTGGGAATGTTCATATACAAATATAAAATTTAGGAAAATGGGTTGAATTAATATACATGGGTAATTCCCCTTGAACCCCTCTTGGCCATTATCCTAGACACTCCCCTCTCTTGTGGATTAATTCAACCCCCATATCTTGTCCATGTCCCCTTATCAAATGGAATCACATTTTTATTATTAAAACATTGAGATACAATTCACATATTACATCTCTTTGGCCATAGCCACATATTATATCTACACAAGAATTAATTAAATTGGAGATTATATTGAGGATATTACAATGCCCTAAGTAGTGAATCTTCTTTTGATAAAATATGCACTTACTTAGCTTGGCATACAACTTATGCTCTCTTAAACATTTTAGCACCATTCTCAAATGTTGTTCATGTTCCTCTTTTGACTTAGAGTAAATGAGTATATCATCTAGGAATACAATTACAAGCTTTCCATGTAATTCCTGAACACTCGATTCATCAGCCACATGAAAATTGTCGATGCATTTGATAGCCCAAATGGAAATACCGTAAATTCATAAGTCATGTATCTTGTCTTGAATGTTGTCTTGCTGATGTCTCCTTCATTTATCCTCATTCGATGATAACCTAATATCAAGTCAATCTTATAAAAGATCCTTGTAACTCTCAACTGATCAAATAAATAATCAATCCTTGGAAAATAATATTTGTTTTTTATGGTGACCTTATTCAACTATCTAAAATCAATACACAACCTTAGGGTTACATCCTTCTTTTTCACAAAAATAACTTGGGCACCGCAAGGTGACACACTTGGGTGCATATACTACTTATTTAACAACTCTTCAAGCTACATCTGTAAATCTTTCAATTCTGGTGTGTCCATTCTATAAGGTGTCTTGGACATCGGGGTAGCTCCTGAAACCAAATATATAGAGAAATCCATGTCTCTCTTTGGTGGCGGTCATGAGATTTCCCCAAAAACATATTCAAAATCCCTCAAGACCGAATGTTCTTCAATGCTTGTCACTTTATCTTTTGTTTCCTCTTCCATATGAGCTGCAAAAATGTGTCATCCCTTTGTAAAACTCTTTTTCAATTGCATAGATGAAATTTATCTAACAACTATAACTCTTGGAATTCCTTGAACCTTGTCTTGCTTCCCTTCTTCATCAAGACATGTGATTGTCTTGTTGTATCAATCTAGGATAAGATGGTGTTTTTCCAACCAATCCATTCCAATTAGACAATCATATGGATTCGATGGTATCATGTTCACATCTACCTTTGTTCTAAGTCCATTCATGTCTATTGGAAAATCTTTAACTAGCTCATTGATTTTTCTTTTAGCCCCCGTGGCTAACTAAAAAAACCAATATTTCTTATGCTTACCAGGGGTAATTTTAAGAACCCCCCNTGTATAGTAAATTGGATAATCCCCATGATACATAGGAAAATTCGAAGGCTATTTTATCAATGATATAATATGTATATATAATTTTTGGGCTAATCTTTTACTATTTTATACAATCTTGTAAAATCTTGATGGATATTTCATTGAATTATAAAATATTGTAAAATCTTGGCAAGTATTTCATTGAATTATAAAACCTTGTAAAGTCTTGACGAATTTTTTGATAAAGTATAAAACTGTATATAATAATAGGAAAATGTATTCATTAAACTGTAATATACTCATTTTACATATTTGGAAAAAGAAACGTAACTTGTCCATACTCTAGACAATGTTGCAAGCATCAGGGGTTGTGTTTGTCAAGGTTCTCATTGTACAGTCTTGCATATCCCTCTATCCATTTTGATGATATTTCATCACAAAGTTCATATGTGTTGATCCTGACCACCACTTCTAAAAATCTTAGGAGATATTTATCTTTTCTCCACCACTTCTATTATGGATTCTTTATTATTGATTCATCGATTATGAAAGGACCTTTCAAACAAGCTCATCATAGAATGTTCCTAAATAGGAGCACACATAATTCCATCCATCAATAACTCCAAAAGTATAAGAATATTGATAGGTCACATTCCATACATGACGTCTTCTTTAATCATCTATTTGTACCCAAAATGTAACAACCCTCCTCGTTACGACAACAACGCTGAGAACAGGTGCAAATTTTTTTATTTTTTATTTTTATTTTTTTTATTTAAAGGTGTGTGCGCGCGTGTAGAAAGGAAACAGACACACTAGACTCTACGTCGCCACCCGACGACTATCAAGACGCAACCACTAAGATCACCACACAAAGTCATAAGATGCTCAACAAAACTGCAAGCATTTACTGTCTTAGATACCAGTCGCACAACACAAACACTTAATGACATACTGGGTTAGGCACAGTACGAACACAGAAGGGAGAATCCCAGTAGTAGATTTTACTATTTCTTCATAGGAAAGCAGGGCGTTTAATCTTAGTTCTCTGCTCCGGAGAGAGAGAAGGTCAGATAGGCTCTTGGCCGACTGCTCAGGCGGAAACTAGTAACCTCCATCAGGTGTGTCGCAAGAGTGGAAACCCTGCCTTTAAAGGGCCCGAGACTCTTGATACAGCATGGGGTTCTTCACACACAACAAACACACACACTGACTCACTTACCAGGCTGCAAGGAGGTGCATACATCCCACCCAACGTAAGCAGACTCGGCAAGGCAAGCCAGCTAGGTACAACAAAACAACGGACCACCACGACCTCTATGGAAGACGCAAGTCCGAAGGACACCTACAATGACCCACCCTTAGTGAAGACTCAACATTACCTTCGACTCAAGGGCAACAAGTGTAGATCAATCACTTCTTTTAAACTGCTAGTCGATGAGTCCTCAATCCAACCAAAGATGTGTGCTCATGATTAAATTCTAGATCTAAATCATAAAATCCATCGCTCTCAGGTTAAGGACCTTCCCCTTTTAGGTTGAAAATTAAACGTCCTTCTAAGGATCAACTTACCATTACATTTATTCGACAACAATAGGGTAAATAATTAACAAGTCCTCACGTTCCTAGGATGTCAAGGCTATAGAGTGTTTTTCCCAAAAGCGAGGATAACACAATTTCAAGTTCCGACGATAAAGCACTCTGACAACAAAACTACTGTGACATCACCATCAAGGCTAGCCTTATTACAATTGTGAATAGAGACCTGCAATTCATCTAACTCCTGTCACAATAAAACTAGAATAACCCTTAACATACTTGATAACCCCTTCACACCTTATTGTTACGCAACTCTTGCAAATAATTTACAATTACCAACCTTTAATTATTATCTAAAACCATAAAGCTGCAATATTCTTTACCCTACAGGATAACCCCGTTACCCCTTTTTATGACTAACCCTTGCGATAATATACAATTACATAATTTTTCTAGGTTTCAACCATAAATTTCAATGACCTCTCATGATATAAACATTGCGCCTAAACAAAGGGGAGCTCGCATTCATAAGTTAGCAATGCTAGCATAGAAATCCTTCTTGGCCAGAACCTTACATTCTAATGATATCATTCACAAGGAAATTCCAGAACATTCCCTGATCATAACCATTTTCTAACAATTTAATAAATAACATTACAATTGCAATTAAATGCATTGCAATTAATTAACCTTGCAATTGCAGAACCATTAAATAAATAACCATTGAGTGATCATTAATAGCATTAAATAAGAACATTATGATTCCAATTAAATTCTTTGCACTTAATCAACAATGCATCTACTTAACGATTGAAATAATAACCATTACTCAACCACTTTAATAACCATTACAAAATACATTACAATTACAATTAATAGCTTTGCAATTAATTAACAATGCATCAACGTAACAATTGATTAGATAACCATTAATCAATAGAGGAATATTCCTGGTTAAACTAATTATTAACGCAATTCAAGACATCATTGCACCTATATAACCATTAAATCATAAAGGAATGATTCCTTTCTTTAATAAATGGCAGGCTGTGTAACGATTAGGTTTTGTGATTACGTTACAGCTGTAGAGAGGTCGAAATGTTAATTACATAACCATTAAATAATAAAATGATAAAGACAACCTGGAAGTAATGATTACGCTATTTCCTTTGCTGTCCAAATTCATTAATAACCAGAAATAACAAAATGTTAATGAAATATCAATGTAACAATCAATGATAGTATCCGCCTAGAAGGTAGTATTTAAAATGGTTGATAATAACAACTTGGATCTACGCTAACAGTTCACTGCCCTAAGTTGCAATGGCAGTTCAAGTAGATCAAGAAAATTACATGAATCTAGTCTAAATATTGATGACAATATCAATAATCCTAAACTAATGACGAACAGCTGTATCCATAACAAATAATAGCACAAACTAACGTTAAGCTCTAACCCTAAATCATTCAAATCCACATTCTAAAATCATTAACGCCGTCCATCGACTAACTCCAACATTGACCTAATAAGAGTTTCCACCACTGAATTTTCCAATTAATAAAATCCCATAAATAATATGACCCTTCTCATTTAATTGGAAATAATTACATAACTCTTCAATAAATAAAAAATTGGGTAACAATAGCACAAACTAGACTGTGGAAGGGTTTAGAGGTATAAATGGATACTGACATTGTCCAGTTTCCCTTCTTTTTTTTACTTATTCTTCTTAAACTTATAAACATCTTAAAATTTTATAATATTTTCAAATAAAAAAGATTCAAGTTTTAAATACCTCATACCATCCAGACAGATCTGAACAAATGGTCAGTCTATGTTTAACCTAAATATTAATGCCGCTTCTGATAGTTCAGTTATGTGTTCAACAATTATGAGGTGACAAGAGCGCCCCCCCCCTGGCAGGCGCAGACTGTGCAGGCACGCGTGTAATCAACCCAACGAAAGATTCTGTCACCTAACCCTACGAGCACCACCAGCATTCCCTTGGTCTCTAGAGACGGGCTGGACTGACGACGCAGATTCTTGTGCAGGTTTTACCCTGAAAAACGTGAGGGAGATGGCTTAGGTGCGGTGTTAACCGAATGCGGACAGTTGAAGATTGGCTGAACGTTGTGCGTCCATCTGGGCAACCTTTGGTTGACGATTGGGACTGCCTTAAAACAATGGTAATAAATTAATGTTAGATGGTAATATGCATCTTACCTATTCTTCAACCTACAGTATTGTAGACCGAGGGCATTAGAACCATATACAGATTGTTTGCAGCGTACTCCTGGTAAATATCAACAGTGAAATTGATAAAAAAAAAAACTCCTAACCCTAGTAACCGAGCAGAAAGTATCTTCCACCATTTACCGCATGCAAATCTTAATGCTAGCTGTTAATATTGCTTGAATGTGATAGGTACACACATTTGAATCCCACTGTGGGTCACTTTCTCACTACGGGATGGAACACATGCGTGCTCTAGCAAAATTGTAACAATAGACTCCCCAGAACTAATTTCACACTGCTTTGGTTTTGGACAAACCCCAATTTTTCATTGTCAGGCAAGGCCAAATAAAGGACGTGTTTTCCTTTCCGACGACTTCTCTAGGAAATTATTTCTTAGCATGATCTCATATGGATCAACAAAACCATGGACTTAACATTCACCAACAATTAATCACACCTAGCAATGTATGGCCACCGCAACGCTTTTACATTAATCTGGCAGAAAGAAACTGCCTCACCTTTTACACAACGAGTTCGAAAACTGGAAGGAAACGCACCTACAGGCAGAACTAACTTCACGATGCTTAACTTTTACAGAAGGTCTCAAAGCCTCACATCTCAAAGCCTCACAGCTCAAGCCGAACATCCACACACAAAACCTTCTCAACTCGGTTGCAGGTTGGACTCTTCTCAGAGCAAGGAAAAATTTACGGGGTAAGGGAAGGAATACAATTTTTTATTGTTTATAGATACAAATATATATATATATATATATATATATATATATATATA
>ML777080.1:131091-144098 GCA_009831015.1 Picea engelmannii | reverse complement strand
CAATAAAACTGAGTCAATAGCACCTGTCTACATCAAATAGTAACACATCATGTCATCTGTCAATCGCATCATAATCAAGTATAAATGGTCTAACATCATAAAAGTCCAGATCACTTGCGATCAAGTGTCCTCAAATAATAAGTGTTCTCAGTGCGCCAGAGCGGGATGTTACACAAAAGGGCCCCTTTCCAAGGAAGAGAGGTCACTTTTATCCCTTGTATTTTTGTTGGCTTATAAAAAAGTTAAAGGACACATAAATTTGTCATAAAGGACCCCTTTCCAAGGAAGAAAGAAGAGCCCCTTTCCAAGGAAGAAATGTCACTTTTATCCCTTGTATTTTTGTTGGCTTATAAAAAAGTTAAGGGACACATAAATTTGTAATAAATGTTGGGCATATATAAGGTCTTAGAACTATAGGGCACAAAAAAACCCGGTGAGCATGTGTTAACTATTGGGTACAAATGAGACCATAAAATCTTCTAGTGGGTATAAACTTGGATATTGAAATTGTAAATTAGATTTTTGGTTATAATAAATGCAATTTGGAACGATGTATCACATTATTTTCCATGTATAGATGATATGACCATCAATTCATAGGACATGGCATATGTAGTGAAGATAAAAAAAATAGGAGTACTAGGAAATGAAATATGCAAAATCAAACCTCTTTAACAATCTTTTATCATATGACTCTCTAAACATGTACATCCAAGTTACACTATTTAAAAATTCAAATAGAAAGCATATAATCTTAACATCTTTACTAATAATTTATAATTCAATCCTTTCATATAACTAAGTGTATTCACATTATAACTATTTGACATGCAACCTCAATGTATGTTATTGTCACATGAGCTAGCGGAGAAATGTTTCTCATAGGATAAACAAACTGAGATATGTCCATGCACTAGGAATATTGGCATCACCATTGTGATCCTTATAAATATATGACTTGAACACATAAACCAATAAGAACTCAAACAAATCTGACCACGCCATTTCCATTTCTACTTTGATCCACCAATTTCAATTCGAATAGAGCGTGAATGCTCATTTAGGGTGATGAAAACTAAAACACAAAGATAATTTCCCTGAGTGTTCATACAACCAAGATAGAAGTAAATTTCCCCTAATAACCTCCCATGGTGGAAATATCAATGGCAATGTGCCTGTGGATGACAATTTTTGGAGATTTTTATGCCGTCATAAATAATTATGCATGGATTGTTTCAAATGTAATTATATGGTCGAGTACTCTCCAATTTATGGCTTTGAAAAGAACACTTATCAATGTAAGGCAACATGAGCCAAAAAATCAAAGAATTTTTTACACGAAGTAAGTACATTATCTTGTCACTTGACAACATTAGCAACATTGAATACATCTTGCAATAACTTTTGCAAACTTTTGAGTTATTGACTCAACTTTGTCGAAATGTGTATTTCAAAAGATAGAAATAGAATTGAAACTTTGTGCAACATAAAAATGTGTGGCTAGGAAATATTTGAATCCATTTGATACATTATTAAAAATATCCATTTGTGACATTAAAAATATTATTCAAAGGAAAAAAAGAAAGATTTCATCAAATCCATTTGATACATTAAAAGGAAGAAAGAAAATATTGCACCTCCCAAGGTTTCCATTTAATTCTCAACATCATCATTTAAGAGAGTGGATGTACCCACTTGGTCCTTAGTTGCATGTCACAAGGTCACTACCAATTCTCAACTTGTCAAAATCATCATCTACAAAAGTGGATATGCCCATTTGATTCATAACATATTTATAGGTAAGTGGATGTACCCATTTGATTCATAGAATATTTATAAGAAATAAAGGTTGGTTCATTGCCTAAAGTTTTAGTAATATATGATCATATTTATATCCCCAAAATAAGAAATAAAATAAACATTCATTTATGAAGAGTAAGGTGGACTATTCAAAAGCATCAAGCCTTTCTGAATAAATATCTTGTGGGAAACGCTTTTGCACAATTTTTTTATCTTGTTCCATCCCTGCCTAATCCAAAAATTCTCCCTTTCAACATCTATATATTTGCAATCAACTCCAATATCCCCAAACAAGGCATGGTAGAAACCACATTCTCTACATTTTATTTTGGATCCATCTTGGGGGGCACTCTAATCAATTCATGGAGTTTCAAATGAAAAACATCTTTTGAAAGAGCATTGTGATTGGAAAGCTTGGTCATCTAGGAAGTCAGGTCTCCCTTTGATATTATAGAATTTTTCCATAGGTAGTGAAAATAAATGGAAGCTTCAATGATTTCTAATCCTAGGAAATTCAAGGCCCCATTGTTGTCTTGGAAAAATGAAGCATGAGTAATTTCTCATTAATAGTAACTTATCCTTGAACCGATACCTACAAATGGAAGTGCAAGAACAACTCTTACAAGATACACATGATAAAGTATAGACAAAAAACATACCTGGCTTATATACAACACCTAATAAAGACAAAACCTATATCAATTCACAGTAAAAACACCATAGGATATTGTTCTTTTTTTTATAGAGGCCTATTGACATTATCATTTTGAAATTTATAAATGTACAACCCAAACTGATAATAACTAGATTGATGGCTTTAAATTCTTGCAAAAGGACCTTATAGTTGAAGAACCTAGTGGTTGTATTTGGAAAATGAACCAAGAACATGAAGTGTTTCCTTATGATTGGCATTATTCAGAGTTTTTTTAAATAAGTACCCAAAGTAAAAACCATTGATTATAGGGCCCAAAAGCATTTTGGATTCATGAATGAAAGAATACAAAAAATGGGGAGTGGAGGAGATCCTTGTTTATAACATATATGATGTAACCAATAAGGAAAAAACGTTGAGATGCAACCAAATTCATATGTTGAGAGAATGGAAAGTGAAGAAGAGTATTCTCCTTGAAATTTATTCATAGTTCTCAAGTATAGTTTTTGAAAAATCAGAAAATAAAATGACAAAACATTGCCTACAAACTCTACTCCAGGGATTGGGATTTCGAGATTTAGATGAAGGGAATTTCCCCCAAAATAAGGACACCAACATACTCATGCTCATTCCCAAATACAGACAAGGAGACTATTGTGAGGCACCCTTTTTTGAAACAATTTTGAGGCTAGTGAGGCCTAATATTTTATATTTGAACTCTTTACAAACCTTCTTCAGCTGGTACCTAAACAAATTGCATTGAAATGATAAAGATTCAGTCTTGACTCTTGTTTCACATGTCAAGATAGAGTTTTTGTGTCTACACTACAAAAATTGAATATAGAATCCTACCATGAATACAATCATATTATATTAAAATTTTGGGTAACTAGAAATCCCCAAAATTGTAACTCTACCACATCCAAGACATCCATAATTTCCCTCTAGGCTCCAAGACAGATTTTCATCATCACATGGCCACTTCCAAAGGTCATTTATGATAATAGTGGTAATGAATAAAACTAAAAGACATATGTTCAAAGTAATTTGGCGATAATACCTCTAGTGTGTAAGTATTTTTTATTTCCAGAACCTTGATCTTGTTCCCTTTTTAAGCCATTTGACTGCTAACATTACAATGAATTTATGTTGTTGTTATAATCCTATACTCTCTCACTTGAGGGATGTTAATTTTCCAAGTTCCAACCATCTTCATATCTGTAATAAAGACTCCTCAATAGAGTATTTTTAGGTTGAATTAATACCTTAGAGTTTGATCATCAAAAGTTAGACATCAAATGAGTTGGACAAATCATTTAGTTTTGTTGTTGTATAAGGATTAAACCAATCATTGTAGATGAACACTTTGATAGTAAGGAGAAATATTATGACCGGAATTGGAAATTCATTTTCTTTGCAATAAAATTAAAACATTCTTCTTTTCACTATTCTTGAGAAGGAGCAGAATAAACCCAAAAATGTACCTCTGTAGCCTCATATATCTAGCTAAAATAGGGATTAAAAATGGCTTCCCTTTACATAGAAAAACATATCCAAAGGAAGAACTTCCCACTATTCTATACTTATGAGAGCCATAAGTTCTACCCAATATTGTTGCTACAAATCTCCACGTCATGCAAAAGGTGGAGAAATTTACTCCATTTAATGTTGGTATCTTGTTAGTGCACCCAAAATTTATCCATTAATGCAGTTGATTATGAAGAATGAGTAACCTCATATATTTCAAAACCTCAACACACTGAAAATATTTAATTTTTAAACCATTAATATTTTGTGGGATGAGCCTTAAAAGTGCGGGAAATGGGCTTTGTGAATTCTTGTTCAACGTCAAGTTGAGCATGTTTTCCATGTCAATGGAAAAAAGGATCTTTTAGGCATATGTGATGTGGTGAGAGTAGTTATTTCTTTCAGTATTCCAGGGCCAATTATCTTCAAAAGGATTTTGTAGGCATAGAAAATAGTTTCCAGGAAGTTGCATTAGGAATTGGATGGGTCAATTAGTAGTGGCATTTGGCAACAAGATCTATTTATACTTTCCACCTGGAGATGCAATAGATTGGTTTATTTTCTATGCTAGTAAGGGGATACCTAAGAAAGGTTTTCACACCTAGGCATACATGTGGGATAATGAATTGGGGGACTAGTTAGATTGGAGAGGAGTCAATAGCTCTCTAAGGTTAATATATGCCCACAAACAAAGATTTTATATATCTTTTCAAGGTTCCACTAGATTCTAATCTTTTCAATATGAATAGAGATTCTTATTGCTCAATCTGGAAAGATTGGAAATGTTATTATGCTAAGCTTTTATAGATTATAGGTCTAAAGACTTGTATGGGAATATTAGGCCAAAGCCTCCATATGCAAAGTAGCTAAATAAGATATTGGTTTCTCAAGATGTTGAGGACCAATGGACTGGAAGATGCCATGATATATGGAAAACCCATCATCCTTCAAGTCTCAAATCCTTGGATGGTTGGTACTTAAGTGGTACTTAATCACATCCTGATAATTGAGGACATGGTGCTACACTTGTGACTTTTAGATATCTATTTCATGTTTTGTCACATGATTAAGACCATCAAACATATTTTTCTGGGAGTGTAGAGTGGATTGAATTTATGGGACAATATGTCCATTGAGTATGTCATTTTCTTATCAATGATATTCTTAGAAGGGGGTCATCTTAGGAGAAAAGTGGATAATTAGACAGTAGGACAAAATGATTTAATATACCATCTAGTTGATGGGGATTTCATTTCTATGCAGAAGCATGTAGAATATAGACTCCTGTCTCTTACACTTCAGGGAGATGGCAGAGTTAAAAGTAGAGCTAGAAGTTCACATTTAAGCCACAATAGTATTTATTCAGAAAGGATGTAGCTTCCATCAATGTTGGGACTAGGGAAACACTCCTCACTTATGTAGGGAGGGGTAATACATATAATTGAAACCTACCTTACTATTGTAGAAGACAACAACCTCCCAAATTCTGTATTATAAATAACATTTGGGACCCTTCTTTCTTCATTTTTGAAAAATGAAATTTTATTTTACTTAAATGATGCTTTCAGTATTGGCAATTTTGGACACTCCTAAATTCTTTGAGTTTCATTCAATCATTAAAGAGATTTTTTGTTTTGTATGTTTCTCATTACATAAAGGTTTTGATCAAAATTTTGTCTTTCAAATATTTTTTCACATATTCCTTATGATTTCTTCTCATATATATATATATATATATATATATATATATTTTATTTTTTTTTTATTTTTTTTTTCAAAGAGATACAATATTTGACCAGCTACAATTTTTTATCTATTTTCGATGTTAAAACCAATGCTCTAAACAATGATCAATCATAATATATCAAATCCTACTTAGCCTATCATAACTTCAATACCCATGATCTATAACATCTTGTTGTAGTACGATATACCTGATCCGATCATCATAAATTTAAAACAATTTAAATGGAAAATTAAATCAAGGTCCTTTCAACCTGCATATGAATAGTACTCCTTTCTCGAAGTGCACTGATTCACATCCACGTATAGCTTTGAGCTGCATCTCTGTATTCATGAGTTATTACCTATGGTGTTTCTTCCTCATAATAGCGTTTTGTTTCAAGAATTGAAACTTTGTTTTCATTCATTTCCAAGTGAGGTTATGTTAGTTTTCATTTATGAGGGTTTTCCACACTGTAGTGTGGTAAAATTCTATCAATATGGGAATGATTTCCAGAATAGAACCCGTTTTCGAACTTATTGAAGCTTAGGAAGATTATTTTCCAACTTTTGAGAAGGTTGGTTGGTTAAATTTTATGCGCATGTTTAATGGTCATAATGCGTAGGTCACCAAAGCTTTCTCACAAACTTTCAATGGTGAACATGCCAAAATTGGGGATATAGAATTAGAGCTAGATGAAAAAATAATAACCAGAGCTACTAAATTGCCATTAAAAGAAGAATGTTGGTCTAAAACCAAAAGGGTGAAGGAGATTCCTTGGTATGAAATTCTGGTTTCTCCTGAATGGAAATAGTATTACAAAGGTATGCCCATATCCTCAATTAAAGAAAAATGGCATTTTTTGTTAGTAGTTATTAAGGGGTTATCACCTGTGAGGGCATATATAACATTTTCTTTATTTATCACTTTCGTATTTTAATGGTCTTCATGGATTATGAGTTGAACATGGTTGCATTCTTTATTAAACTATTGTCTAAAATAACACATTGCTATCAGAGAAAGAGTCTCAGTTCAGAAAGAAATTTATTTCATCACGGTTTAGTGAAAATTATAATTGAATTTCAATTAGAACAGAGTGGTGATTCTTGGGAAAAGTTTGTGAAAATAAATCACTTTCAGGTTGATTCTAAAGCAGGTTCACAGTCTCACTTCTCTCAGGAGGAAACCAAAGACCCTATAGAATATTTTGTTCTACCTTAACCTCATGTTTCTTCTCCTCAAAAAAACACTGCGAGGGTTACTCGAAGTCAAACTGTCAAGTTTAACCTTAGTGCATAATCATGTGTTTTCAGTGAATCACCTCAGGCTTCTTATGAATCTTCCAAGAAAACTGTAGTTTCCTCACTTGCATCTGAATGTGACCCACCAGTTACCACAAAAAACGATGATTCCATTAATCTTGTCGATTTTATGAACAAGAGGCAAGGAAGAAAAATTTCAAGAATGTTCATAAATAAGTCTAGGAAAACCTCGAAAGTTAGTTCTCCTATCCACATTGAGGATGAAGAGTTGGTTACAAATCATGAATTGTCTTCCCCACAAAACATTCCTTCACAAGAACTAATTGAATATCTTGCTAAAGAAAAGGAAAAAGAAAGAATTGAAACCGGTCCCAATCTGGAGGTTTCCTTCTGGAAAGATAAATATTATTTAGTGGTTCGAGTGTTACAAGTTAATATAATTGATTTGGAGTTATAAAATCAACTCCTTAGATCAAAGAATAGAGCTTTGATAGATAGCCAAAGAAGACAGGTTTCAGAGTTCAAAGAAGATAAAAATAAAGAAGCAATTAACATTAATTAATCAAGAGTTAATATTTTTCATTAATTCTGATTTCAAGACCATTCCCAGTAACACTCAGTGATAAAATGTTTTGGTTATTGGTATAAGTTTAGCATTTTTTAGTTAGAATTTTCATTAATATTAGTTAATAAAAGAGTAGCTACAAAATTTCAAATTCTATAGAAACTCTAATTTTTGTTTTTATATTTTATTAATTTATGTTTTTTTTTTCTTTTTTCTTTTACAGGTGTAAGAAAATGTCTTGGAAAATGCGGGAAATGAGAAAATTAGTTTCCAAACATTGAAAAATTAATAGTTTTATTTTATATACTTAGTTAATTTAGTTTGGGAAATAATTTTTTTTGTTGTTTTCGCATTCTAAATGGATAATTGTTTATGGTTATGGAAGTTAATTTGCGTTTTTTAATTCCTTCAATATAAAACAGTGAAGGAAAAACAATTGAAGGGGGGAGTTCTCATTTTTTTGGAAAGAGAACAAAGCTTATACATTGTTGTACAAGTTTATGTTTTGATACATTATTATGAATCTCTTTATGAATTTGAATATTAATACAAGCAATCGATATTTGGTACTATTACTGATATTCAAATTGTTTATTTTTTAAATCAAAGTTTTATCTGGATTATCTGTTGATGATATTACAAATTGATTTAGTTAATTACTACTAATAAATTAAATCAATTTCATTTTTTTATTTGACACATTATTTCAGTGATTAATATGTATATGAGATATTGTTGGGATTATAAGTCTATGTTAATTATTTAATCATGTTTAGTAATTTGTTTTCACTTGATATAATTAAACATTTGTTTTGAAGATCTATATCTTTAGAACTTTTTTTATTTTACTTAGATCTATATCTCGATCCGGATGCAGTTAGTTAATGGTGGTGGAAGAGGTAGTTGAAACCTCGTTTCATCCTGTAAATGAACAACATGGAGGAGTCGACCATGGAAAATAAAGTTGTCAACCCGTAGTACCCCTGCGAGTGGTTTTTCCTGCAAGTCCATACCGATCTAAGATCGCGTCTGACAGAAGAATGCAAGTGCGGCCTGACAGAGGAAGATGCAGATGCCAAGCCTTGAACACAGTGACCAGATCATGCTTCTGTAGGGGGGCGAGTTTCTTTGAGTATATATACTCAGTTTTTATATTTTGTAATGGTCGCTGGTAGAGAAAATCCCCCGTATTGTAAAGTCTTAATGAACACTTTGGTTTTCTGGTTATGTATATGCATTTGAGACATCTCGTTTAATGACAATCATCTCCCTTACTCCCTCTTGTCTTCCTATGATGCTGAAAGAGTTCATGATTGAATGATTCATTTGAATTATTGTGACTGCATTATGATGAAATTTTGATTATAGTGTTGTTATAGTTCCTTTTAGTTTCTTTGAGATTTAAATTTAAGAAGCTATTGTGCTTAAATTGTTCCTGCTTGGGTTATTGAAAGACTTGATGTCTTTGGAAGACCTCTACATTTTCTCACCAAAGTCTTCCCCCTACTCACCCTTACTACAACCTATTGTCTGAAGTTAAACTGAGACCTCACTTGCGCGTGCATATCAATCCAGTTCTCTGAGTTAAGACAATATTTTTTTGAGACTGTGCCCATTTGACCCTTTTACAACCAATCTGTGACATAAAATCCGATGGGTATCAGGATTACCTCTGCTGCAATCCATAGGTGACTTCTGGTGATAACATTTATGGTGTCGTTTCTGAGGAAAAAATTGAATATTTTCCCTGGGTAGAATGACAAAGCTTATTGATTCTGAGGATGCATCAGAACTCAGTACATCAAAGATTACAACTGTGCACCTGACGACTCCACTATTTCAACTTTGGCTTCTAGAGGCAAACACATGAGGTTTACTCCACAACTTCCTCTAGAAACACCTGAAGCTAACCCAGAGAAAATTATCAGAAAAGGAAAGATCCCTCAAGAAGGTACTTCTACTGCGAAACCAGGTATTTATGATGATTTTCATTGCCCTCCTGTAGGAACTCTGATATCTTATTCTCATTGTCCTATTATACAAGTTGTTGGAGTTTCCCGAAGTTTAAAGTTTGGGAATGTTCGTGCTGATTTTTCCCTTCCTGGTCTGGGATTGGAGGGAGAAATCCTTGTCACTCCTCTCTCCCCTGAAATTGTACCGTGGTTTAGACCTAGCTCCTCAGGATATTTTCCTACCCCAAGCTTTACCACCCCTCCTCATATTGTTGTTGCTATTACTATATAAAGGGAAACCTCTTTCCCCTCAAGCCCGATAGCCTTTTCTCCAAACCCTTTGTTGTTTCCCTTTCCTCCCTGAAACACACCACCAGTTTCCCCTGTTCGAACTCCTTCCCCTCCTAGTTATCCTCCATATATTATCCCTATGGAAGGAGAAAATCCCCCCATGACTAGAATGGAAGATATAATAGCTACTAGGTATGCCCCCCTTGTTTTTTCTTAGCTTTTGAATGCCCTCCCATCGAATGGCTACCTTAAGCAGTTGCCCAAATTCACAGGCGAAGGAGACATAACCGCAAAGGAACAGCTTTAAGCCTTTTACAATTTTACAGAGCATCATGTCATCATGCATGCAGAAGTATGGATGAGGATTTGTGTTCATAGCCTTGAAGGCAAGTCTAGAAAGTGGTTTAGGGCCTTGCCTCCTAGATCTATCGATGGGATTGAGGCCTTAGATGAAGACTTCTTAAAGAATTGGGGGGATAGAAAGGATTTCCTTTACTATATTACGAAGTTCAGATCACTGAAGAAAAAGGAAGGAGAATATGTTTCTGACTTCTCAAAGAGATTTAATAAAATGTATAGAAAAATTCCCACTTAGGTTAAGCCTATAGAAAGCTCTGCATTGATTACCTATTCTAGTTCTTTTGACCCTGACTTCTACCTCCTGTTACGAGAAAGGAGAGCTATCTCCCTGGCTCATTTGCAAGATGCAGCCATTGAAGTAGAATCCAATATTATGGCAGTAAATGAGCTTAGGACTAAGGCTGATAGGGACAGAAAGAAAGGAAGGTCTGAAACTTCAACTTCATCCTCTACTGCCCACCCTCAAAATGATGAGCTTGTCAAATTAGTGAAATCTCTTACTACTGATATGGAGAAAATAAAGCTTGAAACTGTTGATCAAGGTTGGTTGTCATTGATGTGAACCCTTGAAGAAAGCCCCGTAGAAAAAAAATTTGGGTAATGGACCCAATATTGTTTGATGTAAATATGACTCATTATTGTTTTGTCATGGTTGATAAAAAGTAAATATGGATGAACTCCAAAGTGGTCCCCTTATGGTGAAAGCCCTCATGAGAAGATGCTTTGCAGAGTAAGAAAACCCATTCTTAATTGTGGAATAATGAGATGAAATATAGTGAATTTTTCAAGGAAACTATCCTAGATGGATAGTGATTGTCATGCCATTTTCAGTGGTATGGAGAACGTCACATAACTCCTCACGGTTAGAGAGTTATGACCATGTGAAGTTGGAGAACCCAGGATTGGGTAATGGACCCAAGTTTGTTTGATGGATAACAACATGATTTTTTCTATATTTGAAGGTAATACTATTCTATCCTCACGGTTTGAGAGTTATGGCCTTACGAAGTTGGAGGACCCTCATATGTCATCTAGAAGCCCCAAAAGGTCAAAGTAGTCAAAGTGGTTTAAGAGATTTTAAAAGGTAAATAATAAAGTGAACTGATGAGTGTATTATAATTCAAAGTGAATACAAAATAAATTATTTCAATAATAAATTTAATGGAGAAATTAGAAGTGGGTTAACCCTAAAATAAGAAAAGTGGGCCAAGTGACCTAGAAGATGTTTTTAAGGAAGCTACTTGGAGAGTATAAATAAGAGGCAAGGCTCTCTCATTTTAATAACACTTGAGAATATTGAATATCTATAGGTTTCTAAGGTAACCAAGGATATCTAAGCCGAATTTATGAGGGAAGATGAAGAAAAGAAGGATGAAATGCAAGAAAGGATAAATTCTTTTGATGGTGCTTTCTAAGGTATGTTATTTACAGGTCATCTCACCATTTTCACTATAACTTTTTTTCTATAATGCTCTAGACCATGAAATTTCTATTCCATTGAGAAAAAATACCCAAGTATCTGTGGTAAAATATTCAGCTTGTGGTTCGTTGTATTTTGGGAGTTACACTCCCTGGAAAATAGGGTTTGTGGCTAGTCCTAAAACTAGTCAAAAACGAGTGTTTCATGTAAAAACATCATAACTTCTTCATAACAGATCCAAATTTACTGAGACTAAATGTATTGGTTAGGGTACATCCTATAGTATTTTTTTTAATAGTTTCAGATCGTTTCAACAAACATTTCTTGCGGGGCATGCTCTACAAGGTCGCTCTCTAGAATAAGCCATAATTCAGCAAGGTATGTCGTTTTTTCTATAACTCCTTTTCATAGAGGTTATAAGTAGTGAAACCTGGAGGAAATGCATAAAACACACTGAAAAAAATTGTGTATCAGTTTCAAATCTTTATACATTACAGGTTCAAAGTTATGATTACTTCAAGTTAGGGTTGTTGACTAATCCAAAACTACGCATGTGAGACTAAAGAAAAGTTAGATGAAAATGATAATCTCTTGTTGTTAAAGTTAAGGAAGGATTGAAAGAATGTGATAATATACACCGGGTCTATTACAGAGCTACAAATTACATTTGGATGATGAAATTGATGAGGGATTTTGGTTGAGGTACATGTTGAGTACATGGTTGAGACAAGTAGTTAATGAGTTGGCACATACATGAGGTGTATAGTTGATGATGTTGGTACATATTGATGATTCATAGTTGATGAGTAGTTGACGCATGATTGGTACATACATGGTACATGGTTGGATGCACTTGTTTAAGGTACAGGTTGATTACAGGTTGTTTGGTACAAGTTGGTGCATGGTTGATGCACTTGTTTATGGTACAGGTTGATGTACAGGTTGATGCATGGTTGATGTATGGTTCATATTTATTGGTACAGGTTTACATCAGTATATCTCACAGTGATAGTGTGAAAGTGGTTCCATCATGCTACTTCTACTTCAGGGTGGCAGGACAGGGAAAGGACAGGTGGTTGTAGCCAACTTTCGGTTGTAGCCAGAGAACATAGGGGGTTGTATCCTCCTTCTAGTTGTAGCCAGAGAACTGGGGAGTTAGAGCTTCCCTCAGGTTGTAGCCTGAGAAACTAGGGGGTTGGAGCCTCCTTCCAGTTACAGCTAGAAAACAAAGGAATTTGGTGCTTCCAATGAATGTAATTCTTCAAGACATATAAGAAAAAATATTCTATGGTTTTCTCTCGATTTGGGTTTCCACATAAAACATTGGTGTACTATGTATGTGTGTGATTGTTTATTTCTTACTACTCATTATTGGATAATAATTCTACATTGATATAACATTTGAATAAAATAATTACGATATTACTGATTCACCCCCCCCCCCTCTCAGTAATC
>ML777080.1:57758-131067 GCA_009831015.1 Picea engelmannii | reverse complement strand
GCCTATAGAAACACTCAAAACGATGATAAAAAAGGTACCTTCAGGAGACCTAATAGTTCTCCTCAGACATTTCCAAGAGATCAAAGAGGTCGGGATAGGGATGATCAAAGAATTCAAGCCCCTCTCCAGAATAACCTTGTCACTAATGATGAGGAAGAGGAAGAGGAATTTGATCCCAAAATCCATTGTCTTGGGGATACCTCCTCATTTCCCCATTTAAATCAGTCTACATACGAGGAGTCTCTAATGGATAGCCAAATAAATGAGCTGAGTAAAGGGGAAAAAACTAGCCATGCTCTAAACAGATTTAATCTGAGATCCAAACAGAAAGAAGGGAAATCAGACATCCCTGATTGGCCTACCAAAGCAGAAACACCTGCCAAAGATATTGCAGACCGAAGTAAGGAAAAGAAGGCACAAACCCCCCCACCGGTGGTCAAAGGTCATGTCCCAGAAGTGAGAGAAATTCTGAAGTCTCCCTCCTCTTTCAACTATGAGCATGAAATACAAAAGATTAGAATCCGTGTACCCATTTTCGAACTGTTCAAGTATGAATACTTCATAAGGTGCCTCTCCCAAATGTCATAGCGTGAGCCTTCATCTCATTCCACAGACTCAGTAAACCTCCAAGATGAGAAGCCTGTAGTTATCCTAGGTCCTTTGGTAGAAGATAGAGACGATTCATCCCCTCCCTTCTATACGTCACTGAACATACATGACAAGGTTCTACACAATTGTTTGATGGATTCATGGGTGTTAGTACAAGATTGGTTAAGGTGCCAAGTATCAAGAACAAGCATTTAAAGATAGTACAACTACACTGAAAAATCCTGGAAGATCCTCTTTCTACCAGAAAGAGTGTGAGGTTAAGTGTCAAGATGAAAAAATAGTTGGTGAAGGTCTTCTAAGAATTTAATTATCAGGGTTTTAAGCTTTGTTAAATACCAACTCCCTCAGTGGTAAAATACACTACCTCTTTGCACTACCAAGGCATCTAAGTAAAGTGGGTTTGATATCATGAAAGGACATTAATTACTCTGCACATGTTCAAGATTGAAGGTGCTACATTTTTTACAATGCTACCTAAACTGACACATAGACACAACACAGTGGCACTACCTACAGGCGATGTGTAATATTCTGGCAGAAAACTAAATTGTGTTGAGTTATTCTACCAGTTTTGAGTCACTAATTTAAAACTTGGGTTATGAGCAGTTGAGGATGTATTTTTGAGAAATGGAGGAGGTTTTTGTTCATAACATTCAAAATAACAAAAACCTCTCTCAGTTTTTCAAAATGTGTTTTGGTTTGATATATATTGAATATAGAAGTAGGTGTTGTGTACTCTGCACAGTGGCGTTGCGTACTAATTTCCTGTAGCGGTCATGGTTTTGATATTCGCCTTGTTGAGAGGTTGCCACATGTCAAGGAGAGTTCTAATGAATTCTCAAGGATCAGTTAGATTTCAAGGGACAACTACACCTAATATTTATCTCCAGCAAAGGCCTCATACAATGAGGTGGAGACATTTCATTAATGACTTCCAACAAATTCCTGAAAATCAACAGTTTGTTGGATTTTTGTCTCTTTGATTGTTGTTACCTATCTTCTAGACTTATAATCCAATGGAGGAGATGGGATTTGACCTCCTAAGGTTATTTTGATGTTATTTTCTATTTAAGGAAGGAGAGATCTCTTGGAGAAGAGAAAGGATGAGCCAAGAGAGGCTAGAGAGAGATGTAGCAGGCAGTTTTGCTGTGTGTGTTCATTTGTAAGCCTGTGGGCATTTTTTTGATTCTAAGCATTACTAATATTGGAGACTCATGAGAGATATGATTTCAGATTGTAACTCTTCTTTTATATTTCTTCTTATTTGAATATATTTCATATTTGAGGATTGTTGAAGGAAAATCTCCCTGCGGACAGGTAGATCTCCTCTTGAGAGTTAGACTCTTAACTCTTAAGACAGAAGACACTTAACGTGGAAACTGACTTCCTTTCATATCTACACAAACTAATGCATGAGGAGGAAGGAGAAAAGAAGTACCTTTTATCGACATTTGTCCCTGCACGCTCCGAGTTGAGCTCCAATCTTTCGCTCCTCGATGAGCCCTGTAGACAAACAATAGTACAACCACTTCCTACTCTATTGATATTAGCTTGAAATAGATCTATCTATCATAGACAAGTTCATGTGAGATAAAACACAAACTAGAAAGAAATAGGCCAAGCGTGTCATATTAATGAGAACAATGACAGAAGTAGCTTACAACTGTAGATGCGAATGTGACAGCTTCGTCAAGTCCCCTTTGTCTAACCCTTGCTCAAAAGATTCACGATCCAGATGGCAACAACTTTACTGATTACTTTCCTCCAGTTCATTGTATGTTTCCTATGAGATCATAGGTTTCATGCTTCCAATTCTTCCTCCTTTCCACCATGATAGAGCCTGTTTATATAGGTTTAGAGAGGATTAACCTCTTGAGGTATCTTTAGGGTAAGTTGAGGATTTCCCTCCTTCAACCAAGGATCTTCTCCTAAGATCATGACTGAACCAGGAATTCAAATGCAACTGCCTTCCAAGATTGAAAGATCCTCCCCTTATTCTCCTCAATAGATCAACTGTTGCCCAGATTAGACAACGCTCCCTCAAAAGGGGCATCAGGGCGCTATAGTGCTCCCTAGTAGGCTCAAGGGGGGCGCCAATGCTCTAAATATTTGTAGCGCTCCTTCAGAGGGGCAGTTTTGTGTTATAATGCTCCCTAACACCTTATAGGGGAGAGCCAGCACTCCTAAGGGTGATGTAGGGGAGCGCTCCCTTCTAAAACTTTAATTTGAAATCTTCTTTCAGGTGGGAAGAGATATCTGACTTCAGTTAACCATCCCTCTTCCTCCAAATTAGGTGTTTGAGGTATTCTAAGTGTCTCCTTAGTGTCGGCATCATGGAAGTATGCTTTTTTTGATACTTGTGACACTTATGAGTAACATGCAACACTTATGAGCAACATGCGACACTTGCGAGTAACATGCGACACTTGTGACACTTGCCAAAGCAAGTAATGTTGATGTGTAACAGATTGCCCCCCAAAGTATGAAGTTAGAACATGAGAACTAATAAATGAAATGCTTTGTAGACTTTCAAGCAAGGGTATAGACGCAGAGAACCTGACAAAAGTTGCACACAAACATCCAACAAATATTATGACATGTTTCAAACCCAAGGTAGGCATACCTATGCTTGGGTGATCAAGACTTGCAAGCTATGGCCACCATAAAATACACTGTGGATCCATAATTGTATTGATAAAAAGGTATAGCCACCGAGGATACAGTGTGGATATATACTCTGATGACTTGAACTGATCATAGCCACAAAGAATACACAGTGGATCTATGAGATGACAAGACATAGCCATGACCAATACAAAGTGGATCTATGTAACAATATATGTATCATTGTTTAAGAGAAACTCCTTCGCAACCTGGGCAAAGTACATATCAAATTGATCACTCAACGCAGGGTCTTCTTACCGATCCCGATGTAGTACGAATATAACCATGTGAATAGATGTCCTGATGTCGAACATGGTAGAAGCCACTTGATTACCGATCAATGATGTAAACCATTAACAAGTGCGAGGGAGATCATCATTAATGTCAATGATTCCCAAGGTACCATAGTACATTACAACGAATGTGAATAGATGAGATAGAGTCAAACATCCGTGGAATCATCCGATCAGAGGTCAATGGTGTAAACCCATTGTCGGACATGAGGAGGCCTGCCATTGAGGCATGCAGGTCCCAAAGTACTAACTGGTTTCTAAGTCTAGTTCCTAGATAATGTGTTGAAATTGACAAGAATAGGCTCGTCGAAGGAGGGCCTTGATGTATCCCCCATCAACGACACAAAATGGACATAGAGATGTAATTGGTAGATCAAATGAACATGGACTGACACAGGTATTGAGACAAGATATTTTTGATGGATGACTCTCAAGGTGGATACTTCCCTTGAACACTGAGGCATGACAACAGAAACATGACATGGACCAAAAGTTGATGATGAAGTGGATGTTTTGACTTACGTCAGGTGACCCAAAGGAGTGAAAGAAACTCAAAGGATTGGCTCAGTGCAGAGCTTCAATGGATTATAATCCATGCAAAATACAAAGTGTCGTGTTCAAGGGCGACTCTAAGAATCACTTGGTAATGTTCTCAAAAGACTGCTTGGCTTGCTTCTTTCAAATTTTCCCCCATCCAGATAGACGAGTACCTCTTTTTAATTTAACGAGCTCAAGGAGGGTAACACATGCTCGATATAACTCACCTTCAGTAAGTTCCTCTTCCTTTGTTTAATGAACTGGAAGAAGTAAGGGTTCGGTCCCATATGGGCACGTCGATGTTTTGTTTAGCGACTCCAAAGATAGAAAACTTGAAGGTTTTTCATGATTATAGAGTTTGTAAAAACACTTAAAAGAGAACTCTCTCAGATCCTTTTTCGTAAAGTAGTCCGGCGAGACCGAAAAAGAGATAAACTATCGCTCAACAGACGTTTTCTTCAAATACTTTAACGAGCGTGAAGAGAATAAGGTCGCTCGGTAATATTTTCATCTTTAGAGAGTCTGAAAAGAACTTAAAGATGGCTCCAGTGTTGTCCTTTTTCGTAATGTTAGTCTTGCGAGGCCTAAAAAGAGATAAATTATCACTCGAAAGATGCCCTTTCCAACCTTTTAACGAGTGGGAAAGGAAGCAAGATCACTCGGCAATATTTTCATGTTTAGAGAGTCTGAAAAGAGCTTAAAGAAGACTCCAGGGGGTTCCTTTTTTGTGTATCCATACAGGTCCAAAAAAGAGATAAAAGTCTACCTGGATGCATTCTCATGCATTTAAGAGCACGAGAAAGAACAAAGACTAAGATCGGTATGTCCCCAGCTTGAAAGTTAGTGTCTTAACTCCAGAATGATCAGCAAAGGCTGGAGACATGCCCTCCAAGCTTCAATTCATTCATCGATTTTGATGTCGTCACCAATTTCTTGACTGGATGAGAAAAAGGAGAAGGGTGGATGAAAAGAAGGTTCAAGAGAGGTGATTGTTTCATTTTTTAACGAGCTTGACACAGGAAAGGAACTATGCTCAGGGCCTCTGTTTCATTTTTTAACGAGCTTGCCACAGAGAAGAGAAACTATGCTCGTTGTTGCGTCCGGATCATGGCTTCCAAGAGGATAATGCTCTGGAAGGGTACCATGTCAATGGATAAAACGTGGTCATGGCTTCTAAGAGATCTTTGCCGGATGGAAGAGAATCACTCTGGAAGGAACACATGTCGAGGGTTGTGACAGGGGTAAGGAGATCAGGCTCCAATAACCCTACCGAAGAAATCACCATGTCAACTATCGGATCCAAAGCATCAGAAGTTGAAATCATGGGAGACAACGCCACATAATTGACATGCGGAGAGGGTGATACTGTCTTCATATAAGAACCACTTAGGGAGGTATCCTAGTCAAGGCCGATGAATGAAAGTTGATCAATAGTCATAATTCTTCCATTGTGAGGAAAAGATATCACACAGAAAAGAGTGGATACAATAGCTTTCATGGAATAGACATAATCCCACCCAAGGAGTAAAGAAAAATCCAAGGGGTATCGGACTACCATGACATCGATAAAGACAGTTTTCCCTCACAATGTTATAGGAAACTGAGGAAGGATCCCTAAAGGTTGACTAATTCTTCTGTTAAAAGCTAACAGATTCTGTGTAACTGGTCCAAGTTGCGGACAAGACAAAGCGTACCAAGCAATAGAAGACAAAATACTAACGGATGCACCTTCATCTATCATCATTTGAGGAACGTACCGACCACGAACCTGTACTGTAATCTGGAAAGGAATGTGAGAGGGAAGACAAGGTCTAGTTAGCACACCCCAATCAAAAGGGATGGCTTCAGTACTTGGAGGGGGTTTCACAGGAGAAGGAGGAATTCCCCCCGACACGGTAGAGTCTGTATTAACGAGAAAAACATGGGCAGTATCAGGTTTACTCTCTAGAAGGGGAGTAGGATCAACCGATGATTGGATCAGATCAACCAATGGTGGACTTGGATAGACTAATTTAGCACTCTTCAAAGGAAGAGTGGGACTGACCAAAGAAGGGACTGGATCAATCACTTTGACATTCCTCAACGAAGGAATGGGATCGAACGATGGCGAAACTGGCTCAACAACTTTGGCACTCTTGAGAGGAAGAGTGGGACTGACTGAGGAAGGGACTGGATCAGTCACTTTGACATTCCTCAATGGAGGAATGGGATCGATCGATGGCGAAACTGAATCGACCACTTTGGCACTCTTCAGAGGAAGAGTGGGACTGACCGAGGAAGAAACTGGATCAGTCACTTTAACATTCCGCAATGGAGGAATGGGATCGACCGACGGTGAAACCGAATCGACCACTTGAGTTTCATTCTCCAAGGGAAGAATGGGGTCGACAGATGGAAATGGATTGACCGCTTTGGTGTCACTATTTAACAGGAGAGTGGGATCAACTGAGGATGAAAATAGATTGACCACTTTGGTGTCACTCTTTTGATGAAGAGCAGGGCTGATCGATGATGGAACTGGATCAGCTACTTGGGTTCATGGTTCAATCAAGGAGGAAACTAGATTGACCACCTGATCAACCGGACTGACCAGGGATGGAACTGGATTGACCAGTCCATCAACCAATGATGGGTCAGAGGAAAGCTTACGATAACCTTTTGGAAGTTGAAGTTTTTCCAAAAGAGAAGAAGCCTCATCCATGCGAGGACAAAGGTGAGAGTAATGATTACCTTTACATAACATGCAAGGGAAATTGACAGTTTGCTTCTTCTTACCAACCTAAACATCACTAGTTGACGGGATATCATCGACATGACTGACAGAGGATGATGACATGGAGGACCACATTTCTAAGACCTAGGTAAGACCGGGGCAATCCCTCAGAAAGTGGTCACCCTTACAAAGGCTACAAGGGAATTTGGGTTTTGGATTCTTCCTTTTAATCTTGTTGACCTCATCAACACTCCCAGTACTATTAACAGTAACTGGTTTTTTAGAGACAACATCTGATGTTGTTGGGGCCTTTGTCCTTTTCAAGTTCTTCTTCTTCTTCTCTTTCCATTTCTTCTTCTTCTGATCAACCTGGCTACTTGCTTTAGAGCTTTCACTAGGCGAAGAAGGAGAAATGGAAGGAGACTTGATGGGCGAAGAAGGTGAAAAGTCGACATGAGGTTGATGTGTAGGTGGTGTATTGACATCCAAAGTATTAGGTGCAACTGAAACATTAGGAGGATTCGGGATCACCGGAGTGGGGAACAACCAAACTGGTAATCCAATAGTGAGTCCTGGAAGACTCGGTGTGGCAACATATGGAGGACCAAAGTTCCAAATGAAGGAAAGGTATAAGGTTCCCCAGGAGAAGGGGTTCCTCCATTGGTACTCCCAGGATTCGATGCCATTAACATTGACTCGACCTAAGGTCCACTAAGTAAAACAAACAACACACGCTAAGAATATAAGAAGCAAACAATCAAACAAACCTTCCTATGATGAAACCACTAGTTGGTGATGAAATCCAACGTCGCGAGATCAAAATAGGAAGGGGCGGGGATAGAGTGGGTGGATTAGTTACATTGGCGACCTGCTTAACAGACTTACGCCTTGGTGCAATCTTCCACATAGTAATTGTGGATTTACCCTCCAAGGAGCCCGAGTGAGTTTGACCAATGTCTGTTCCAGGTACAGTGAGACTTCCCTTCACCGTCACCTTGTGTGAGACCCTAAAGATTATGGCTATTAAGGTCACCAACTCGTAGTCAGCCCCTGGGCAGGTACAGTCGACAGTCTAATCAGAACGTATGGGAAGAATAACAAGTCTGAAATCAACTTGAAAGGCTCTCGCACATAATCGTGGGTATACCTTCCAGTGACCCCCAATATACGATACGACCACTACAAACAGTTGGGCCACGGAGGGATAATCTCCGTAGCTCACCCGAATGCGACCTCGTGCGTAACCCCTGTGTGAGAGGGGGATCCCAACAAGCCAATACGACAATTGGATTTGACTCTCCCTACCACAAGATACTAAATTTGTTCGATAGCTTTGGAAAGTTATCCTTTCAACCTATTCCAAAGCCCTACACCTTAAACTAATGTAGGTTTTCTAACAAAGATGTAAAAAGTTTGATAAATTTTAGTTAAGAGTTGATTTTAATGGTTGTTGTTTACTCAGAGGGTGTACGAAAGTGAAACTGACGGAATGATGACTCAATTCCCAAAAATATGCATGAAATATGATAAGCAATCATTTCTTTTCGATGAATATCTATTTAAGGGAGAGAGAGAGAGAGTTCTTTTCACTAACAAGAACTAATAACGAATGTCCTCAAATAGATATTTTCAATCAAATCCAATGTGGTGCTAAAAATTCTTGGAAATATCTTCTAATATGAAAAATCAATCATGAAGATGTCTCTTTATTGTTTGTGTGCGAATAATGATTAATTTAAAACAACACTTCTCCTGCCAATTATCCTTTTGGATCAAGGAAACTCAGACAAACACAAGCAAGTTTCGTACAAACAATACACCCTCTTGTTGTGATAAAAAACAAGAAGCAAAAGAAAAGAAAACCAAGAACTTCACACAAAAAGAGATGTTGAAAAACAATGACCTTAAAAAAAACCAAATGAAGAGATCCGTAGACTTCTGATGTCCTTCACCAGAGTTTCTCGTTCAGTCAAAAAGGAGAGAAAAACAGTGCATTGGTTTCAAACTCCGAACAACAGAAAAACTCAAAAATAATGAAGAAGACTACAAAATCTAAACAACAAGGTATTTGTTCCTCGGAGGGAAGGATGTCAAAGTTGAATGGGAAGAACCATTGACTCACAGAGAGGCTTAGCAAGTGAGACACAGAGACTAGACCCTGGAAAGAGCAATTCTGGAAAGGTTTTTTGGCCAAAAGAGGGCTGGTGCTCTGTTGTAAAGGGCAAGAAGCGTTATAGCGCTCTGTTTAACATACCCAGGGAGCGCTAGCGCTCTGTTAACACAGGCACATGGGCGCCAGGCTTGAAAAGGTCATGAAAATGTCAAAAAATCCAAAATGTCAATCGGATTTTGGCAATCAAGCTGAGTGTGATGGGGTAGGGAGTCAATCAGCTCACGAAATCAATCAAAAAGGGGTGAACCAGGTCTAAAAACAATCAGAGGGTAAGACAAGGTCTATGAGAAGAAATCAAAACCAAAAAGTTTCGAATCGATACTCCCCAGCGGAGTCGCCAATTTCTGTTGAAGGAAAATCTCCCTGTGGACAGGTAGATCTCCTCTTGAGAGTTAGACTCTTAACTCTTAAGACAGAAGATGATTAACATGGAAACTGACTTACCTTCAGATCTATACAAACTAATGCATGAGGAGGAAGGAGAAAAGAAGTACCTTTTATCGACGTTTGTCCCTGCACGCTCCGAGTTGAGCTCCAATCTTTCGCTCCTTTATGAGCCCTGTAGACAAACAATAGTACAACCACTTCCTACTCTATTGATATTATCTTGAAATAGATCTATCTATCATAGAAAAGTTCATGTGAGATCAAACACAAACTAGAAAGAAACAGGCCAAGCGTGTCATATTAATGAGAACAATGACAGAAGTAGCTTACAACTGTAGTTGCGAATGCGACAGCTTCGTCAAGTCCCCTTTGTCTAACCCTTGCTCAAAAGATCCATGATCTGGACAACAACAACTTTACTAATTACTTTCCTCTAGTTCACTGTATGTTTCCTATGAGATCATAGGTTTCTTTCTTCCAATTCTTCCTCCTTTCCACCATGATAGAGCCTGTTATATAGGTTTAGAGAGGCTTAACCTCTTGAGGTATCTTTAGGGTAAGCTGAGGATTTCCCTCCTTCAACCAAGGATCTTCTCCTAAGATCATGACTGAACCAGGAATTCGAATGCAACTGCCTTCCAAGATTGAAAGATCCTCCCCTTATTCTCCTCAACAGATCAACTGCTGCCCAGATTAGACAACGCTCCCTCAAAAGGGGCATCAGGGTGCTATAGCGCTCCCTAGTAGGCTCAAGGCGGGCACCCACGCTCTAAATATATGTAGCACTCCTTCAGAGGGGCAATTTTGTGTTATAACTCTCCCTAGCACCTTATAGGGGAGTGCCAACGCTCCTAAGGGTGATGTAGGGGAGCGCTCCCTTCTAAAACTTTAATTTGAAAGCTTCTTTCAGGTGGGAAGAGATATTTGACTTCAGTTATCCATCCCTCTTCCTCCAAATCAGGTGTTTGAGGAATTATAAGTGTCTCCTTAGTGTCGTCATCATGGCAGTATGCCTTGTTTGATACTTGTGACACTTATGAGCAACATGCGACAGTTATGAGCAACATGCGACACTTGCGAGTAACATGCGACACTTGTGACACTTGCCAAAGCGAGTAATGTTGATGTGTAACAAGGATCAAAGGCTATCAATGATTTATGGATCCCTAAGCATCAAAGGATCTGTTGTATTTTCCCCAGTCATTGTTTATATTCAAGTACCTGTTGATTCATTAAATTGAGAGGATATTTTTTTAGTGAACATTCTATCTTATGTTTTCCTTCTTCATTCTTCCACCTATCAACATATAATCTATTTTTCTGTTGAGCAGATTTTGTGCCTTCGATGAGTAGGATGTTTGTGACTCCATTTCCCATTTGTGTAGCCTACTAAAATGTATTTTTTTGACCTCTCCCTTTCTTTCTCCATATTGTTGATCCACCTATTCAAAACCAAATTATCTTTTACATTCTGATGGGCGCTGAGCTTAAACTTTAGCAGTCAAAGTGTGACTTTCAGTGCTAACATTTTTGGCGTTGTTGTCAGGGATGGATTTGAGTAGATTGAAAATCTCCCTGGGAAGAACGACAATGCACATCTCCAGCTTTATATGGTGACTGAAGTTGGACACCTTCAAGACTGCACATTCACCATGGTGACTCCATTGTTCATAATTTGTTGGTGACTCTGTTAGAATATAGAAGATGGTGTGTTTGTTTTACCATTGACAATACCCTCATCACCTAACCATATGTTGAAGCCACCCTCCGAGCACCTTAACCTTGACTGAGAATTACTTTTGAAGCAAACCCTAGGCTAGATAGCCAAACAAGGTGTAGCGCATATTCCTCCAAGGATAGCGCACCAATAATAGTTGATCAGATAGTCCAAACCCTAGCCAAGAGATAGTCCAAGCATATACTGAAAACTAGCTGTTGTTGCAGCTGCACCTACAACCCTCCTCCACATGTGCGCACCAAACTGGGAACTATAGTGTGCACCAGTTTCTCTCTGCAATTCTGAGATGTGTCAAATGAGAACTGAGACCCTGTATTTATAGTGGTTCTGCCAGATTTGTTGGGGCTGACTTCTCCTTCTGGATATGTGTCTCTTCAGTATATTATTATTATTTCTAGTCGACTTCTTCTCTTGGAGGCTAATAACTTAATATTAATTATCTTCTTGAGCTGACAAGACTTCTAGGGTTATTATCCAACTCATTAGGGTTTTCTCTTTCTTTCCAGAGTCTTCTATTCTCGTCAAGTTTACACATGGAGGTAAATACCTCTCGTAGCTACCATAATATTAACACTCCCTCCTAGATAGGGAGGTATTACAGGTAATGGTATTGAGCATGAAAACATACCATTTACCCGGTAGCATCAATATAGTCGTCTAGACTATCTCATGACTAGATCATGAGCATCACCATCACCATCAGTTGCACCATCCCTCAAAACCATACTTCATCTGAGTAATTAGACATGATGTTGGATAAACCACTCACACCATAGAGTGATATAAGAGCCATTCTTATAATCTAGAAGAGTAAATGCTCTGAACCGTTTTTCGTTTGGAAAATCTATGTTCATCATTCGTCTAGATGATGATGATCTCCAATAAACTATTGATAGTCTTCAAGGAAATTAGAATAAAAATAGAACACAACTGTGTCTATCCATAGTAGTACATAACTACAATCTAGTGGTACACTACCACACCAAGTAACATAGAAGTACTTGATCAACAACGAACAATGGAACACATCCACCACAGTAGTCTTCATCTACTTTCATACAGTCTTCATAACAAACATTTGATAGCAACCTGTATAGAAACAATGTTATGATATAAACTGAATCATCTGGGCCAATGTTTCACTCACATCTGTGAGCTCTGAAAGAATATCTGCCTCATGAACGGTGGAACATATCCACCACAGTAATCTACATCTATTGTCATACAGTTTTCATACCAAACATTTGATAGCAACCTGCACATAAACAATGTTATGATATAAATTGAATCATCTAGGCCAATATTTCACTCACATTTGTGAGATATGAAAGAATATCTGCTCTCAGAGTAGAACAATGAGATATCTAGACTATTCTTCTCAAACAAGGAAGAATAATTGTCCTGTCTTATGAACCTGGACCATTCCCCACCCTGGGCCATTCTTCCTACACTAATCAAAGTGCACCCTGGAGAGAATGTATAACCCTAAGGAATGTTGAGCCTAGACCATTCCCTACCCTGGGCCATTCCTCCTACACTAATCAAAGTGAACCCTGGAGAGAATGTATAAACCCTAAGGAATGACTGTTTGGACCATTTCCTCTGTTAACCACAAGAGGAAAAGATTGTCCTACATCAACCTCCAAAACATACCATTCCTCATGTTAACCACAATGAGAAATCATTTTCCGGTGAGGCGGGCCAGTCTTCTTGAGTATGTTGGACAACTGAGAGGGGGGGTGAATCAGTTGTTACCGTGCTTAAACAATTATGCTTCTTTTGAAATCTTTACAAGGCACTCAATGATGATCAAAATAATGTAGAGAATTAAACAAAGGCACATTCAACATCAGTCACATATATGAGAAAGACAGAGATAGATAATTCCTGAGGAAATCCATACAGGGTAAAAACCTCTTTTTCTTTATATGATAAGTATTATCTACATTCTTTACATTATCATACATATGAGCACCAACTCATTGTGAGGCTACAACCTTTGCTTTTGCAAGATACAACTTGCTGAGAGCACCGACTCTCTGTTTTCTCTAGCACCCACTTGAAGGAAGCACCAACCCCCTGGTTTCTCTAGCACCAACTAGAAGGAAGCACCAACTCCCTGGTTTCTCTAGCACCAACTAGAAGGAAGCACTAGCTCCCTGTGTTCAAGCACCCACTTGAACCTTTGAGGTCACAAGCCCTCCCTAGCACCTCCCAACCATCCTGAATAATAAATTCTTTGTTACTAAAACTTACTAAAGCGATATAAAATTGTTCAATGGCTTACCAACCCTGTTGTTGTTCTGTTACGTTTCTCTGTCTTATCTGCATCAATGTCTTCTGCACACCCCTTGCACTTTTTGTTCTTCTGCCTTTTATACTCTCTGCACCATATCCCTTTGATGAAACCTTCCTCTAGCGTGCATCTCTGCTCCTGCGCTCTGCCTCCTTGCTCACACTTGAATCCTCCCCATGAAAAAAACCCCCATCTCTTCTTTATTCAACATTCTTATAGTACTCGTGCTCCTTGTCCATGCAATATTTTCCATGCCACTGCATGCTCACACCGCGCCCAATCTATTGCACATCTCGAGTGCTTTTCCTGATCATCACAACTCTTTAGCTTCTCTGGTGGTTCCCGCCACGCGTTCAACATCACTGGGTGTTTTTCTAAGAGTCCTCAGCCTCTCTGGCAGTTGAGACTCCTCGTCTTCTCTGTCACAGTCAAGATTATGCCTCCTATTTCAGTTACAGGCTTCAACACTCATCCATCTGTCAACCCTCCTAACCATCATCTTGCTTCACTGGACGAAGCTTATAGACTCTTCATCTTCTCTGGTAATCACACAGAGGTCTCTTCGAATTCTCTAGCAGAGACCATCAATGATTTCTAGTAGTTACACTGTGACGTGCTACAGTAGCCCTCCGATCTTGTTCTAATTCACCTGCACCGTTGGATTGATTCCATGGTATTTTGCATTCATTTCGGCATTTCAACATTCAGAAATTCGCCATTCGTGTGACCATGCATCTCAACATTCCCAGTCGCAATCCCCTAAACGGAGCTTGGTTCCTGTAGCTCTTTCCTCCATCTCTCGCTGATGTGACCAAGGGTTGTGACCACAACCTTATGCATAAGGCACTTTCGCGATTTCGCATTTCGTGAGTCTGGAGATGAGACATCTCAACTCTCCAAGTCGCGATCCCCGATACCCTGAAATGGCGTGGGATCAACGGTCCCGATCAACACTTGATCTGACGGCTCAGATCATTTTGTGATTTCTCATATCGTGATTTTGACATTCCTGTGATGAATGTTCTTGATGCTTCCAACTCCCGATCCACGAAAATCTGAAAGGGAGTCGGATCAATGGTCCACATAACCCCCAGAGATGGACGGTTGACGGGATTTCGGTGTTTCGTAATTCGACATTTCGGGACTCCTGATGTTGAGAGTTTCTTGACATCTCTATCTCTCGATTTCCGAAACTCCAAAGTGGTGTAAACCTGCTGACATCACACGTGTCGAATACCTGCCATGTGTCACCCTGATTCGTGACTTACATGTGCTTGAAATGTTGAATCGGTCTGGAACTTGTCATTACCTGGTTGTGCCACATGTTCCTAGCTGACGTGGTTTGCTGATGTGAGTTGGATCGATGGTCCAGATCACATCTTGATATGACGGTTGTGATTAAATCGCAATATCGCATATCGCGATTTCGGGATTCCTGTGGTTATTATTCTTTGACATCTTCAACTCTTGATCCACGAAACTTCGAAATGGACTGAGATCAACGGTCCAGATCAAACCTTGATATGATGGCTCAGATTACGTCATGATTTCGCATTTCGCGATTTCGAGAGGTTAGGGAACCCCATTCCTTTGACTCTCCAGTCAGCGAAATGTTGATCTATGTCCACGTGTCCTGCTTGAAGATGGACGGTCCTCCCTCTTTCAGGATTTTGTGAGCCCTCTACTCCTTACACTTTAAAGAGCATATAGGTTCTCCTCGATCCAACGGTGGTCGGACCCTGCGCCTGGATCTAACACCCGAGATCTATTCTCCATATCTACATGATCCTCTTGTCTACATTGAGATCTAACAGTCATCGAGAATTCAGGATGGGATCCAATGATCATTGACGCTTCTCCTCCGAGCTTACACATCCTCCTTACTTGGAAGAATTTCTAAGTGTCAAAGGCCTCGACCTTTGATCTTCCTGTGATCCTAAGTACGTTATATCCCTTGATCTTTAGTCATGAGTTAACCTCATCCCTGGTGCGCACCTACGCACTGCATTCGACTCTGCGCTAATACCTCCTGAGCTTACTTTGTTCCTATTTTTTCATCGATGCACACTCTGATCCTGCCATCAATGACAAGTGCATACTGCCTATAAAGCATGCCAACCATCCTCTGCACTATCTCTTTTGATCTTATCAAGCTTGCTCTGCAGCATCTTCCCAACCTACTTCTGATGCTCGTCTGTTACATTCTTCCTATACTCATGCCATATTCATTGTTGTACTTGCCATCAATGACAAGCATACGCTACCTGTTAAACATTTGCCAATAGAGTAACCCTCAAGAAGAGAGACTGCACTAGACCACTCCCCATGTTAACCACAATGGGAATTCGATGTCTATGATACATCAACAATCAGACTACTTCCCATGTTAACCACAATGGGAAGTGATTGTCCGTCAGAAGTCTCAATCCACTTTCCAAAAAGGAAAGCATCTATCCAAGATGGACTATTTTTCAAATTTAAATATGAATGTATTCAATAATGTTTTCAGTGCTCCCTCCTAACTTGGGAGTCATCTTTTCCTTTTTCAATAAGGAAGTCGGTTCCATGAGCTCTAGCTTGAGTACGCAAACTCTTTCATCTTGGATAGAAGCTTTACCAAAATGTCTGCTTATCTACTCATCTGTGGAGATATGTATTGGAGAAATCATTTTCTCCTTTCTGGACTTCATCATGGATAATGTAATTCTTGATTTCAAATTTACTTTAGTCTGGAACATTGTGAGGGCTTCATGTAGATCTGAACAATAGAGTATATCATAGTTGGAAAAATGGAACATATCCATGTGGCACTTCTTCTGTCATCATGAGATCTGATCTACTGACTAGTCATCTTGATGTTATAGGAAATCTTCACCATGCTTCTGTCGTGCACTAGAGGTTCTCCACCAAGTTATCTTCTTTTATCTGCATATAAGAGTCTCTTTCTGGTATGCCTCAAAGTCTTGAGATTTCTCTTCATACGCTCTTTATTCAATTTCTCTACAGAACATTCTATGCATTAATCTGATGTGGAANGGAACTCCAACTCATGGATGTTGTGGATGATATAATGACTTATGTAGAGATAAGTCTGGTTTACTGGAACAAGTAATCATCATAGTCTTCTCCCTCCATCTGGGAGAACCTTTGGTTCTAGATATCGCAATGCTTTTCATTCATAAGTCTTCCATACACTGTTCTTCATCACGACTTTCAGTTCTTCTGCTTGATTGCTTTTAGTGAGTTCATATCAAGCTAATAATCTTGTGATTCTTGATACAATGGCTGGTTGTTCTGGTTTCTCTTTCTTTATTGGAATCCTCATGTTTTTATTTATCTCTTGGGTCCATGGAGTTTCTTATATATTCCATGCCCTAGAGATTCCACTTCTTCCTTTCATCATAGGATCATGAATTTGGATGGACAACTAGGAAGATTTTAAGGCTTCTCTTCGAAGAAGTTTTCTTCTATGGTTGAACTGAACACATACTATCCTTCATGGTTGCTACCATGGATATATATATATATATATATATATATATATATATATATATTTCATCATCTTCAATGGATCATAGGATTATCTCCCTCCTAATCCTTGCTTCATGTATAAGTGCATATAATCGACTCCCTCCGTCTAACAGAGTCCATGCTTCCATCTGCATCCTTATTGTCTTCTGTAATATATAATTGGTTCTCTTGTCTAACAGAGTCCACGCTTCCATCTTGTTGTTTTCTACAAAACGTCATAAGTCTTTTTCCAATTTCCTCTCGATTTCTAACTTCTTTATGTCTTTGCTTCTTCTAAGTCTCTTCATGATTGATTTGGTTTATCTTGCAATAGCTTCCACATGATTTGTATTTCATTTTTTCATGTGTATTATCTAATGATCTCTATTTTCATCTTGTTTTTCTTCCATAGGTATAGTTCTTCTTGGAACACATTATCTTTTAGAAGATAGATATACAAGATATGTATAGAGACGATGCAAACAAGATATATACAAGAAATAAGAAGAGTGTTGTTACCTTTTAGAAGAAGAAGTCTCTTCCATCCTGCTTAGTCTTCTTTGTAGGTTCCTTTTCTTCGGAAATTGATGCTTCGTGTTTCTCCTTCCTTTTATTTAGCTCAGGAAAATGATTCTTGTAGTGACCATACTTTCGACAGTTGAAGCATTGTACTTCTGAAATGTCTTTCTCTTGATTTGGCTTCCTCCTTGAGCCAAACTTTCTTTTGTTCCTGAAGTTCTTGAATCTTGCTGTGAAGGTTTGATCATCGTATTTCCTTTGGGATTTCTCTTTTGCATTGATACTTGATTCTTTTTTAGCACAACAAGTCCAAAGTTATTCAAATGTCGGATACTCCTTCCTTGTGTTCATGCTTGCGGAAAATGCATCCCACGTCTTGGGAAGACCATTGAGTACTATGTTCACCAATTCCTTCTTTGAAGTGATCTCTTCAATAGCTTGTAGTTGATCTCGTAACTGGGATATCCTTACAAAGTATGATATTATGTTGTCATCATCATTCATCTTCATGTCACGGAGCTCATTCTTCAGACTCATAACTTGTCCAATGTTTCTGACTAAAAAGAGATTTGTTAGGGCATCGTACTTCTTCTTCGATGAGTCAAGATGGGAGATGTAGGGTATCAAGTGGTATTTTATAGAATCCACTATGATACTCATGGCATTGATGTCTATATCTTTGAACTTCTCCATATATGCAACGTTATGTGGTTCCTTCTCTTTTCCTTATTCAAACTCTAGCTTCACGATCTTTCCTTTCACGATATCCAACACTTTATTCTTGGCAAGGATGAGTTCAATACTTTTCTTCCATGCTCTGAAGTTAGAGGCTCCATATAAATTGTTCTCAGACTTCATAGAGTTAGTCATGGCTTGCTTGACTTGGTCAAACCCTAGATTTGACCAGAAGTTCAAACTTCACGTCTTGGCTTGCTGAGAGTATCAGGAGATGCGCTAGGCTAGGGCACACTGATATGTCTGGAGATTAGGTCAATATCTTCATTTAAGGTGCCTCAACGAGAGGATTAGGGTTTCTGCAACTTCTCCTGCTAGTAACCCTAGTGGCAGTGTCTTGGAAGTTGCTTATGCTAGTAACCCTAGCGACAATTCCTCAGCAAGCTCAATATCCTAGTGGCTATGTTTCCTTCCAGTGTTTAGACTGAATGAAATAGGTGTGGGCCCATAACCTGTTAGAATATAGAGGATTGTGTGCTTGTTTTACCATTGACAATACCCTCGTCACCCAACCATAGGCTAAAGCCACCATCCGAGCACCTTAACCTTGACTGAGAATTACTCTGGAAGCAAACCCTAGGCTAGATAGCCAAACAAGGTGTAGCGCATACTCCTCCAAGGATAAGGCACCAACAATAGCTGATCAGATAGTCCAAACCCTAGCCAAGAGATAGTCCAAGCCTATACTGAAAAACAGCTACTGCTGCAGCTGCACCTACAACCCTCCTCCACATGTGTGCACCAAACTGGGAACTTCAGTGCGCACCAGTTGCTCTTTGCAATTCTAAGATGTGTCAAATGAGAACTAATGCCCTATATTTATAGTGGTTCTACCACATTTGTTGGGGCCAACTTCTCCTTCTGGATATGTGTCTGTTTAGTATATTATTATTATTTTTGGTCGACTTCTTCTCTTGTAGGCTAATAACTTAATATTAATTATCTTCTTGAGCCGACAAGACTTCTAGGGTTATTAGCCAACTCATTAGGGTTTTCTCTTTATTTCTGGAGTCTTCTATTCTCGTCAGGTTTACACATGGAGGTAAATACCTCCCACAGCTACCATAATATTAACAGACTCTACTAGGGATGAGGCAGATCAAATGGATATGAAGGCTATCTTGGCCAGGAGGTTTGCCCCACTCAATTTCTTAGCCATAGATGGTTATCCACATCCTGTGCCTCAAATTGATGAATGACGAGATCTGTTGCCCATATATTATGAAGGTGAGGATGACAACCCTTTTGAGCATGTTCATGAATTTCATGTTTTGATGCAGCAACTTGACATCCATCATGAAGATATATTGATGAAAATGTTCATGTATTCATTGGAAGGCGATGCAAGGCAATGTTATAGAACACTCCCTGCTTCTAGTATTTCCTCTTTAAAGGAATTTCATGATGTTTTTTATTCTCACTGCAAGAAAAATTATCCAGCAGAAAGACTTTTTGAGAATTGTTGTGAGGGGTATGAATCATATATTCAAGATTCAAAAAGTAATTCCTATAGTAGTGATGATGAAGGGGATGATTGTAGAGAGAAAGACTTAGATGATGATTTTCATAATGCGTTTCCTAAATTTGAAGAACAAATGCATCATTCATGTCAAAATCTAGGTCCCCAAGAGAAAGATCAATATGGACAATCCATCATTTCCTTGTCTCCTCCTTTTCTCGATTCTTTAAGTCAAGAGGTCATCTTAGATTTAGATTTATTTTATCATGAGAATAGTGTTTCATCTTGTCATGACCGAATTCATAGCTTACCAATCCCTCCTATTGTTAATGAACCAATGTGCCATGATTTGCCAAGTTCTGAAGACTATGAGGATGTTTTCCTTGAACAACCAGTTGTCCCAGCTATTGCACTAATCCCCTCCACCATTAATAGTCAAATGGTCATTGATTCACCTTTGTATGATGATTATGAAGATGATTTCCATGAACAATCTGTTGAAGACCTTATATCAGAAAAGTACCCTTCCCATCAAAGCAACAATAACTTGTTTCAACCCTCGTGTCATATTTTTGTTGCTGAAAAAAATGATAATCTAATTTTAGAGGGTGAAAAACTCAAAAATTGGGACCACAAGCCAACATATGATGAATATCCCTCACAATCAGAAGATAATACAAAATAATGTAGCTTCCCAAGCCATTCTAATTGTGATGAACTTCCCTATCAACTCCCTATTCCTCTTGAAGACACAAGCTCAGTTTCATCAAGCAACCAAGGTCAAATGCCATGTGATCAGATGAGAAAGGTTGAAATTAAAGAAAGACGAGCATCACTAAGCCTTTTTCCTAATACACCTCATGACCAGGAATGGACCAAGGCCATATGAATTGAGGATGAATCAGAGAATCAACAAGCCATACAACAACCAAGAACAGTGGACGAAGGACCTAATGCAATACTTTTCCTTTTTACACAAAGCAATGTTGCAGGGGCAAGTATTGATGATGTTTTTTAGGATCCATTTGCAGCCTGTCTGCAAGAAGAAAACGGGCCTAGGCTCATTGATTTCTTCAATGGAAAGTGTATTGCCAAATGTTTCTTTGATGTGCCTTCAAGTAAGAATTATCGTTGGTGCTTAAGGAAGCACATTTCAAAGCTTCAAACAATTGAAAAAATGATGAAATGGCTTCATTGGTTGTTCCATGTAACTTGAAAGATTCATTTTCCCAATGATTAGAGTAGGTGTGTGTAATAATCTTGCTGGACAAGCATCGTTTTCATCATTTTTTGTCAGTTTCATTTTTCATTTTCCTTTAGTTTCAGCTGAAGGTCACAGATCAAAGAAGATTGCAGAGGTTAAAGGTTGAAGAGAATGACTCCACAAGCCCAAAGTATAAGGCACTGAAACTACAAGAGTTCTTAGAGCCTCACAGGGAGGACTCTATCCCGCATGGAACTTATGTTAGCACAAGATTGGTTAAGGTGCCAAGTATCAAGAAAAAGCATTTAAAGATAGTACAACTACACTGAAAAATCCTAGAAGATCCTCTTTATACCAGAAAGAGTGTGAGGTTAAGTGTCAAGATGAAAAAATAGTTGGTGAAGGGCTTCTAAGAATTTAATTATCAGGGTTTTAAGCTTTGATAAATACCAGCTCCCTCAGTGGTAAAATTCACTACCTCTTTGCACTGCCAAGGCATATAAGTAAAGGGGGTTTGATATCATGAAAGGCCATTAATTACTCTACACATGTTCAATATTGAAGGCGTTGCATTTTTTACAATGCTACCTAAACCAACACATAGACGCAGCATAGTGGCGCTACCTACAGGCGTTGCGTAATATTCTAGCAGAAAACTAAATTGTGTAGAGTTATTCTGCTAGTTTTGAGTCACTGCAAGAAGGAAAACTTTTGGGACACATTGTATCATCTAAGGGGGTTAGGATTGATCTGAGCAGGGTGGAATCTATTCAATCCTTGTCACTTCCCAGATCCAAGAAGGAGGTTCAATATTTCCTAGGAAAAATTAATTTTTTGAGAAGGTTTGTTTCAAATTTTGTTGAATTAGTGAAGCATATCACGGTTATGCTCAGGAAGGGGAATGAAGTGAAATGGACTGTTGAGCCCAGAGAATCCTTCGACCAAATAAAAAGGGCATTGACTAAAGCACATATGCTTATCAGTTATGATTACTCAAAGGATTTCCTCATTTTTTCCTTTGCTTCCTTTGATACAATGGCAATTGTTTTATTGCAAAAAAATGTTGAAGGGCTAGAACAACCTATTTCCTTTTTCAACAGGGCATTGAGGGATGCAAAGATCATATATGACATCATGGAGAAGAATGCCTATGCCTTGGTGAAAGCTCTCAAATATTTCAGAGTATATTTTTTTCATTCGAATATCATTGCATATGTTCCTTTAGCTTCTGTGAAGGACATTATCATGCAACCTAACATAGACGGGAGAAATAAAAATTCGATCACCAAGATCCTTGAATTTGATCTGGAAATAAAACCCACCAAGCTAGTTAAAGGCCAAGGTTTATCCAAGTTGTTGGTTGAATCTAATTGTAAATCTTTGGGGGTTAACTTCATCAACACTTGCTCAGAAAACCAGCAGGTTGAGGTGTTTGATGTAAGTCATTGGGACAACCCTCCATTGGCATAATGCACCTGGTACGAAGACATTATATATTTTCTGCAGGAGTTGCGGCCTCCAAATGGTATGGGAAGGAACAAGGAAAAATATTTGAAGCTCAAATCAGTAAGATATTGCCTTATTGACCAGGTTCTGTATTGGAAGGATCCTCTGGGAGTGATCTTAAGATGTCTAGATCCAAAGGAGGCCCAAAATATTATATTTGAGTTCCATGACAACCTGTGTGGGGGACATCACTTTTGGAAAACCACTACCTACAGAATTCTCAGGTTTGGGTACTACTGGCCTACTCTATTTATTGATGTCTGTGAAAAATTCAGGGCCTATATCCAATGTCATAAATTCTCCAGAAAGAAGCAGCTTAAGTCTCAGCCATTGAAACCTGTTGTAGCCTCAAGAACTTTTTAGCAGTGGGGCCTGGATTTTATCGAGGAGATTCATCCTCCTTCAAGTGGTCAACACAGATGGATCCTAACCACAACAGATTATTTCACCAAGTGGATAGAAGCTATCCCCATAAGGAATGCTTCTCATAAAGTGATAATCGATTTTCTGGAGGATATTATAGTAAGGATTGGTTGCCCTACCAGAATCGTCACTGAGAACGCTGCATCCTTGAAAGCTAAAACATTGATCAGGTTTTGTGAGCAATTCAGAATCACACTAATTCACTCTACTCCCTACTATCCAAAAGGCAATGGATTAGCATAATCCTCTAACAAAATCCTGGTGAAGATCATCAAAATATTGCTAGAGGATAACAAGAAAGCATGGGATTCAAAGCTCAAGTTTTCTATGTGGGATGATAGAGTGACAACAAAGTTGTCCCATGGAATCTCCCCTTTCCAGTGTGTATATGGGATTGAAGCAGTTTTCCCTTCTCAACTCGCCTTTCCTGTGGAGAATTTCTTCCAAGAACGCCAGGAAGAGATTGATGACATGATCAGAAGAATTCATCAACTGGTGGAAGTGCACCAGGCAAGAGAGTAGCTTCTAGAAAACGTGCATCACCGACAACAGAAAATCAAGTAGACCTTTGACAGAAAGAGAAATAAGGAGGATTTCCTATTGAGAGAGATGGTACTCAAATGGGATGCACCTAGAAAAGACAAGGGAAAGCATAGAAAATTTGAATCCCTTTGGATAAGCCCCTTCAAAGTTTCTGAAGAATTTCCAAATAATACTTACAGGTTGCAGAATCTAGAGGGTGATGAAGTTTTTAGTGGCCTTGTGAATGGCCATTTCATGAAAAAAAAATTGTTTAAATCCGTAATCGACGTTCCACCATTGTAAATACCATCTTTGTTTTTTCTATTTTGTTTTGTTTTGTTTTAATAGAAGACTACACAACCCAACACTAAGGCATTGAAGCCATGAAAGGAGTTCTTAGAGCCTCATAGGGAGGACTCTACCCCCCATGGAGCCTAATGTTATCACATAAAATTGTCAGGGTCTTTACAGTTGTGTTTCTTGTCTAGGTATGTAATTTTGTCTGTCTTTTCTCCCTATGCAAACCCAATTGTATTTTTCCATTGGCTTGTGTTTTTCCTTCCATTTGTATTCATCTAGTCTATCAGCCTACTTTCCTTTCCAGATCACCTAAAAGCCATCTGCCATAAGAATTTTTGTTTTCCCTAGGGTCGATGCATTTCTCCCTTTGCCTCTGTCACTTATCCTCTTATTCCCCTGAGCCTCTAGTCAATCGCCCAAGTGATCATTCACCGACTGCAATCATGACCACCGAGCACAACACTTGAAGTGGTTTGATGAAGACGCAAGGCCATTCGAGGGTTCAAAATGTTGTAAAAATGTTCTTCAAGAATCGCGAAGTCCCGATTCGCGAAAAGGTAAATCTGGGCCATTCAATCATGAAAAGTTGAGGGCCATTAATCTAGCATTGGAAAATTTTGGAGGTTTTGGAATTGGGAGTTCGGGGTTCTCATCCTAAAGGTGCATCTGTATCCCAAAGTCCCAAGACCCGAAATGCTGATGTGATCATAGTCTTCGATCAAACAAGAGAGCCAGACCATTGGATCATTGTTTCGTTGACTCGCAAAAGGGAGCAGTCAACGAGACGAGTTAGGGGAACTCACGAAATGTGAGATTGTGAAAATATCTGGGGCATCCAACCAAAGGGAAATGTGGCACGTGATTGGCATTTCGTGATTTCATGAGGTGGAGCGATCAAGGAACAGAGTTTTAAAACTCGCGAAATTTGAAATCGCGAAATGATATGAGTCGTCCTTCTCAGCAGGACACATGGCACATGATTAAGCATTTCATGATTTCAGGGAATGGAGTAGTCAAAGGGACGAGTCGCGAAGTGAGAAATCACGAAATGATCAGGGTCGTCCGATCAAAGAGTGGTGCGTGTCATTTGATCTGAGCATCGTGATTTCGCAACTCGGGGTTTTGAGCATGGAATACCTCATGAGCTCGTGAAACGTGAAATCGTGATGCGCTTGAGAGTTGGGCTCATGGTCTCAATGTCTGATCACATAGGAAGCAGGTCTAGAAATAGGGGGTAGCACTCATCGCATAGCCAAAGTTTCATATTGTCAAGGAAAAGATCATAGTCGACCATTTTGAATAAAGTCTAACCGTTGATCCAGATGGGCCATTTCGCGGAAATGAGCATCGAGATATTTGAAAATAAGAGAAGTGAGGACTCCCGAAATGCGAAATCCTGAAATTTCATATGGATAGGCACAAGGTCAGGGCTTGCGGTCACGTGGGGCAATGAAAGGAGCTGCACAAGGGATCAGAGAGCCCAAGTTGGTTACACAGAAAGAGTTGCTTGGCCTCGGGATACCAGAATTGACTTGAGAGAGTCGTGAGCCTACCTGGAGAATTCATGGGTGTCAGGGCTCCATCCCGATCCTGATGCAGCTAGTTAATGGTGGTGGGAGAGGTAGTTGAAACCTCGTTTCGTCCCATAAATGAAAATCATGGAGGAGCCGACCATGGAAAATAGAGCTATCAACTTGTGGTACCCCTACGAGTGGTTTTTCTAGCAATCCCATACTGATCTGAGATCGCGTCTGACAAAAGAATGCAAGTGCAGCCTGACAGAGGAAGATGCAGATGCCAAGCCTTGAACACAGTGACCAGAGCATGCTTTTGTAGGGGGGAGAGTTGCTTTGAGTATATATACTCAGTTTTTATATTTTGGAATGGTCGATGGTAGAGAAAAGCTCCAATATTGTAAAGTCTTAATGAACACTCTAGTTTTCTGGTTATGTATATGCATTTGCGACATCTCGTTTAATGATAGTCATCTTCCTTACTCCCTCTTGTCTTTCTTTGATGCTGAAAGAGTTCATGATTGAATGATTCACTTGAATTATTGTGAATGCATTATGATGAAAGTTTGATTATAGTGTTGTTATAGTTCCTTTCAGTTTCTTTGAGATTTAAATTCAAGAATTTATTGTGCTTAAATTGTTCCTCCTTGGGCTATCGAAAGACTTGATGTCCTTGTAAGACCTCTACATTTTCTCACCAAAGTCTTCCCCCTACTCACCCTTACTACAACCTACTGTTTGAAGTTAAACTGAGACCTCACTTGCTCGTGCATATAAATCCAGTTCTCTGAGTTAAGACAATATTTTCTTGAGACTACGCCCATTTGACCCTTTTACAACCAATCTGTGACATAAACTCTGATGGGTATCAAGCTTATCTCTTCCAAAATCCAGAGGTGACTTATGGTGCTAACACTCTACATACATATCCTATTCCATCTCCCCCTACATCACCTCCTCGTCAACAAAATACTATGGCTAGAATACTGAGAACACCTTGGAGAACTTTGGGAGAAGTCAATGTTCATGGAAATCAACATGATTTACCAAAAAATTAGATAAATGGTTACCAAAATTTAATCTTGAATCAAGAGAAAGTCATGATGATCACATCAACAAATTTATTTTAGTTGTTAACTTGAGAAGCGTTGAGCAGGAAGATGTTGTATGTAGGATTTTCCCATACACTTATGAAGGAGAAGCTTCTACTTGGTATTTTTATCTACAAGCCAATTCCATTACTAATTGGGATACTTTCGAGGATTTATTCATTAATAAATTTGGTGGCGATAAATCTTCATCTATTTTATTAGTGGAATTATCCAAAATTAGAATGGGTACCAAAGAAGGAATCAAAGATTCCTTAAACTTCTCAATAAAATGCCTAAATCATCCAAGTCTGGTTTAGACATTTAGATTGACTTTTATTCCTCTGCTTTACCATTTTCCATTGCTATGTTTGTTAAAAGAGCGAGTAAAAATACTTTGACTTAAGCAATGCAGGAAACTTTAGATGTAGAAAAGGAAATATCTACTATTTCAAGTAAATCTCCAAGTGAATATTCAAGATCTTCTATAACAACCAAGAAAACAATTGTCAAAGATGAAAGGAAAGATAAAGATGTTTTTGATATGGAAAATTTATAGAAAGTCATGAAAACATTATAAAATGAGATAGTTGATGTTAAATAAAAACTAGTTGAAGTTTCAAATAAACCTTTTAGGCGATTTTTGAAAAGGAATCCACAAACTCCACCTCGTGGACAAAATTCGGAAGGAGTTAATGCTAAAGAAGAAGAAGGAGAGGACAGTGAAGAAGTTAAAGATACTAATGTATTTTGGGATATTAATGAATTTTTTTTATGATGATGATACAAAAGAATCTCTCACTGCTCAGACCCCAAGTAAAAATACATCTTCAAATTCTGAAACTGATACACCAACAAATACACAAAATGTAGAAAACAAGTTAGTTTCAAAAAGTCTTGTTATTCCTAAAAAAATTGATTATGATATTATAGAAGACATGAAAAAGAGCAGAGAAAACATTTCCCTTCATGAATTAAGTAAACTAAAATCTCAAAAGAATAGTTTATTAAGGGCTTTAGGAGTTTATGAGAAAACAAGTTCATCATATACTACAGTAACAAATAAAGAAAAAGTTTCAACAGTTCAAACTTTATATTCTGAAGTAGATATTGGTTCAATTCTTATAGGTGACAGATCAAGGTCACATACTCCTCCGTTTCTTTTCACTTTCAGAATTTTTAATAAAAATGTGCATAATTGCTTGGTTGATTTAGGAGCATCTTCAAATATAATGCCTTATTCTATTTGTCTTCAGATTAATTCCAAACCATAGAAATTGGCTATTCAAATTGTTCAATTAGATAGAACAAGGGTAAAAGTTTTGGGAGAATTGAAGGATGTATTAATCAAATTATCATCTAATTCTAAAGTTTTTCAAATAATATATATTATCATTGTTGATATTCCATATGCTTATAGATTAGTTTTAAGTTGAGATTGGTCTAAAAAACTTTATGGATATTTCTCAACCGATTGGTCTCATCTTTGGCTTCCATATAATGGGAAACCTAATCAGATCCGTGTCAACAGAAAAAAACATATGAAACATAATTTGACAGATTTAGATGGAGAAAATGAACCTGTAACTTTTGCTAATAACATTGTTGGTAATTATTCTATTGATTCTTATTTTGGAAATTTTAATGCACAGGTTTCACCTTTCAAACCTACAGATCAAAGTTTGGAAATCAAAAATTTCTCTCAGATAGATTTTTCTTGTTTTATTAATTTTGTAGATAATTATGTAGATAATTCTATAAATTATCCATTTTGGAAACTTTATTTATATGGATCTAAATCTAATGATGGTGTTGGTGCAGGTTGCATTTTAATTAGTCCTAATGGCATAAAAACTATGTTAACATGCAGATTGGAATTCCAATGTACTAATAATACCGCAGAGTATGAGACATTAATTCAGGGTCTAAAGAAGACAATCAACATGAATGTCCAGGACATATTGGTCTTCGGTGATTCAGAAATTGTTGTTAAACAGGTAAAAAATCAAATTCATTGTATTTCTAGTCATTTGAAACATTATCAACAATTGGGTCAAGATCTCAGTAGCAATTTTTCTGCATTTAATATTGTTTCTATATCTAGAGTGCAAAATGTTAGTGCAGATCTATTGGCGAACGTAGCTTCTAGACTTAATCCTCCTGAAGATTTTTCTCCAGATAGATTCTCTTTTGAGTTAATTTTTCGACCTTTTGTTCCCAATAACAAAACAAATTGGTGAGTCTTTAATGACGATGTTGATATAATTAATCTTCTCTCTTCAAAAGGAACATATGAAAGTGATATCATTGGCTAAAAATCACATGATCTTGAGTTGAATAAATCTTCTCTGAAGGATCAAATTAAATCTGAAAATATTGTTCCTAAATCTATTGTAAAGTTAGAGGATCTTTATGATTTAAAAGACATATTTAAAAAACCCACAAATTGTAAAATACATAGTTCTACTATGAGTGTGGAAATTATTAATTTAGGAACAAACAAAGTTCCTAAAAATGTCAATCCTGGATTAGGTTGTTCTCCTCTTGAAAGATCATCTTTTATAAAGCTACTTAAACTATACAATGATGTTTTCGCATGGTCATATGATGACCTAGAAACTTTTGATACATTTGTAATTCAACACACCATTCCTATGCTTTCAAAGAAAAAACCAGTTCAACAAAAGTTAAGGAAAATTCATCCTAATCTTGAAACCCTAATTAAAAATGAACTTAACAAATTGCTTAAAGAAAAGATCATTTTTCCAGTAAGACATTCCAAGTGGTTATCAAATATTGTGCCCGTAAAGAAAAAGAATGGAGACATCCGAATTTGTATAGATTTCATAAACCTAAACAAAGCTTACGAAAAATATAATTTTCCATTACCTCCTATGGAGAAAATTCTTCAATTAGTCTTAGGTTCTGAAATGATATCATTTTTAAACGAATTTTCCCGCTATAATCAAGTATTAGTTCATCCTAATGATAGACTCCAAACTACTTTCATAACTAAATGGGGAACTTATGCCTATCAAAAAATTTATTTTGGTTTAATTAATGCAGGCGCAACTTTCCAACAAGCTATGGATATTGTTTTTTGTGGTTTAATCAATAAATTCATTGTTGTTTATCTAGACGATATTACAATTTATTCTAGGATTCTTTTATATCATATTTCTCATCTTAAACAAGTTTACAACGTATGATAAGAAAAGACATATTATTCAAATGGAATACAATTGAAAACATGCTTTCAATTCTATAAAGAAAGCGATCATTCAAGCACCTTCTTTACTCTCTCCTAACTATGATAAGGAATTCATTCTTTATACTTTTTCCTCTGAGAAATATTACGCATCTATGTTATCACAAAAAAATGATCAAAACATAGAAGTACCTATTGCTTTCGAAAGTTTAGCATTGCAGGGAGAAGAATTAAATTATAATGATGTTGAAAGTAAAGCTTATGCAATTTTCAAATCCATTAAACATTTCAGACTTTTCCTTATCAAATCTGAAACCAAGGTAATAGTTCCACATCCCTTAGTCACAAGTTTTCTCATTTAGAAAGACTTGGGGGATAACAAAGCAAATTGGGTAACTGCATTAGAAGAATATGATTTAGAGATAAGACCTACAAAAATCGTTCGAGGTCGAGGTTTATGCAAGTTATTAACTAAAACAACTTATACTACATCTGAAAATGTGAATAAGGTAAAGATCACAGAATTTATACAACAGGTATGTGTTACTCCAAATATTTATGATTCAAAATATTCATATTTAGTTTATTATCTTAATCATGGAATTGCACCTTTTCATTTGGACTTAAAAAAGAAAAGTGATTTAAGAATAAAAGGCACATAATATCAGCTTATTAATAACGTTCTTTTCAAAAAAAAAATATGATTCATTGTTACTTATATGTTTAGAAAAACAAGAAGCTGATAAAGTTTTATTTGACTTGCATGACAGACCTACAGGTGGTCATTTTGGAGGTGATACAACTTCACACAAAATTTTACGTGCAGATTATTATTGGTCGACGTTATTTAAAGATTCTCAGGCATATGTTAGAAAATGTAAAAGCTATCAAACTTCAGTTGGACGAGAAAAGAAATCAACGTTACCTCTACAATCAGTCATTATTGAACACCCATTTGAACAACGGGGATTCAATATTATTGTTGAAAATTCTCCCAATTCCTCCAAGCAACATAGGTATATTCTTACCACCATCGATTATTTTAAAAAGTGGGTGGAAGCCATTCTTTTGAAATCAATTACAATTGATTAGATAATATCATTTTTTAGATCAGTTTATTATTACAAGATTTGGTCTCCCGAGCACATTAGTTTTTGATAATGCATCTTATTTTTCTGCTCTACCGCTTACACATTTTTCCCTTCAGAAGGGAATTAAAATAAAACATTCAGCTAATTATTATCCTCATGGTAACGGTTTAGCTGAATCAACAAACAAAAATATTTTAAAAATTATTAACAAAACTATCAGTGATAACCCCCAAAATTGGCACAAGTCTTTGATCTATGCATTGTGGGCAGATTGAATTACTTTTAGGGCATCACTAGGTACTTCCCCTTAATTTTTAGTTTATGGGAAATAGGTTATTCTTCCACCAAATATTTATATACCATCCTTAACTTTAGTACAGTCCATTGATATTGAACAACCTTTCTCTAGTATTTGATATCGTACAAATCAGATCTTCAAACTAGAGGAATTGAGGGATAAAGATAAGAATACTTTTGCTAACCATCAGATGATCATTAAAAAGTGGTTTGATAATAGATTTTTCGGTAACAAAGATTTTGAAGTTGGTGACCTAGTTTTGAAATGGGAGAAAGCTCGTGAAGAAAAAGGTAAACATTCGAAGTTTCAAAAGTTGTGGTTAGGACCGTTTTTGGTCGCTCAAAAAATTGGTCCATCTACTTTTATTTTGCAAAATTTTGAAGGCATAGAAGAGTCTTTTCATGTAAATGGATTAATCCTCAAAAAATATTTTTCCTAAAAGATACTTCAATCCTTGTAAAATAGTTGTAAATATTTTTCTATTTATATTTTTGAATCTTTCCATTTTATTTCTTTCATTTTTTATATTACAGAGAGAAGATGATTTAGATTGTTTGAAATATGAAAATTTCTTTAAGAAAAATCAAAGGATAAATTTTATGTTTAATTTATCTTTATAAAGAATTAAAAAACAAGGAAAATACTCTTCAACAAAGTCTCTTTGGGGTAATATTATGTCCCTTAAAATAAAGTAATTGATTGGGAAATAACATATCATAAGACGAACAATTTAGTTCTCATTTCATGATTCAGAAATAAATAAATAACTCCTTATGTCACCCCTCCTCTATTCTCGTTATTTCTCAAATGAAATTAGTAAGTCATAAATAAAAGACGAAAGTTGAAATTTTAAAATAATCAAAATGTGGATGTGGAAAATATATGCTAACCTGTTGGGGTACTGAACAGGCTTGTTGGTAGAGGGTAAATTCTTATATTCTATTAAGGTAACTTCGTCGAGGTATTGAACATGCCTGCTGACAACGAAGCAATACCGGGTACAGTGAGTTAAACTCTTCAATTCCGACATAATGAAGATGCTTTACTTATTAGTCAAATCAAAAGCTTCCTTTTCCAGGCATAATATTAATAAATACTCCTTATCCCCTCCAATGAGATAGAGTTAAAGAGTACTAGTACTATTTTATTTTCTTATCTTTTACAAACTAGTCATAAATATGATTTATCTACAGTTCATAAATTCTCTTATTTCTTGCAATTTGATATATTTTTCTTTGTCTTATATATAAAGATAGTTGGTTTCAATAGTGTGTCGCCATTTTTTGTAGAAGACAACAACCTCCCAAATTCTGTATTATAAATAAAATTTGGGACCCTTCTTTCTTCATTTTTGAAAAATAAAATTTTATTTTACATAAATAATATTTTCAATTTTGACAATTTTGGACATACTCCTAACTTCTTTGAGTTTCATTCAATCATTAATGAGATTTTTTGTTTTGGATTTTTCTCATTACATAAAGGTTTTGATTAAAATTTTGGTTTTCAAATGTTTTTTCACATATTCCTTATGATTTCTTCTCATTTATATATATTTCAAAGAGCTACAATATTTTACAAGTTACAATTTTTTATTATCTATTGTCGATTTTAAAACTAATGCTCTAAACAATGATCGATCATAATCTATAAAATCCTACTTAGCTTATCATAACTTCGTTATATTATATTTTGAATGGTGAAATTAATACAATGAAGAGTTGAGAGGTACGACACCAAGGAAGGTTGGTTTTCTCCCAGTTAAGGGTTTCTAGCATAAATCTATCTGTACTATATGTGAGAGCCATTGATTAATTTGTTTTTTCTTAGAATCTATATGCATTGATTTACTTCACAGGTTTAAAACTTACAACACAATTTTCCCTTTAGTGACTCACATGTACACGAGTTCCATAACTTTTTGGGTTGTTACATTATCTGCAGTGAAAGTCAAGTCGAGGTGGATTGACTCGCAGTGAAAGTTGAAGGTCGAGGTGGATCGAACGAGAAAAGTCAAAGTTGAAGTACTAGATAGAAAATTTAAGAGGTCGACCGAAAATAGGTCGATAGATGGCTTTGTTGCAACCGACAAAAGACCAAACGAAGGTTGAATAGTAATCCAACTAGAAGTCAACTGTAACCGAATCCTGAGATTCGCAGGATTTGTAGCCAATGATCTGCATGGATCTATAACTATTTTTTGGCGCCTTTTTTATGTTTTTTCCTAATTTAAATCCCATAAATAAGGATTTTTGTATTCTTATTAAGTTGGATCTTGTAATGAACTTCATGTTAATATTTAGCAATAGGTTGTTGGTCCTGTATATGTAGTTCGAATTGGCTACATAGTTGTACTTGTATAAATCAAGAAGGTATGATGTTGATTTTGTCTTAGGTGTAAACCAAGGTTAAGCATGTAACCTTTTATTCTAAATCAATAAGAGAACAAGAGAGAAATATGCTCAAGGAATCTTGGTTTTCCCTTTTGCATTTCTAGGGTAAAATTTCTATGTACTTTGTGTTTACTTTGTCATTTGATTTCTAGCTGAAATATTTCTTCCTTTCTTTTGTTAGGTTTAGCGTGGAAGTGTTATATTTCCTAACATGTGGTATCATAACTTGGTTTAACAACCTTGGATATAATATAAAACCTAGGTATAGTAAGATTCATAAGTCATAGATCCCTAAAGTTGTGCTTAAAGAATGGAAAGCAGTTCAAGGATATAGATTGAAAAATTCAATGGCTATAATTTTGAGCTTTGGAAGCTTAAAATTGAATATCTCCTTGTAGATCAAGAACAATGGGAAGCAGTTTGTCTAGGTACCATTATGGAAGTTATGTCGAGGGAAGAATGGGAGAAACTTGAAAGAAGGGAAAGGAGTACAATTCGATTGTGTCTTGCAGATTTGAAGTTGTTGAACGTCTCAGGTGAAGACCCAACCAAGAAACTATGGGACAAGATGGGAAACTTGTACCAGTCGAAATACCTGGTAAATAAGTTGTTCCTTAGAAATAAATTGTATCTTCTAAGGATGAGTGAGGATAGTTCGATAACTAAGCATTTAAATTTGTTCAATACCATAAGAAGAAAGTTATCTTCTGTGGATATTAAAATCACTAAGGAGGAGAAATGTATTATCATGTTATGTTCTTCGCCAGACTCCTAGGATAGCTTAGTCATGGTTGTAGGGAGTAATTCAACGAAATTAGTTCTAGAAGACATGGTTGCATATTCACTTTCAGAATAAATGAGAAGGAAGAACATGGAAGGATCAATTAAATATGCATTAGTGGTGAGAGGTCGATTGATTGATAGAGATAATGGAAAATTATCTAGTAGAAATTCTAATTCGAAGGGTAGATATAAATCCCTTGTTCAGTTGACAAGAATATGTTGGAAATGTAGTAACGTTGGGCATTATAAAAGGGACTACAAGTCAAAGGAAATCAAAGTTAGTATAGGATCCGATGAGAAGAAGTCGACTGAGAGAAATACTACTCCATAAAAAGGGAGACAAGCACACATTTGAATCAAGGTGTTTGGTTGATCGAATCAAGAACATCCTATCATATGACACCACACAAAGAATGGTTCTGCAAATATGAACGATATTAAGGAGGATACAAGTTCTTGGGGGATGACTCAACAACCAAAATTTTCAGACCGGGAAGAGTCCACTGATACTATAGGATGGGAGGATGAGAACCCTTCTAGGTGTGCTACATATTCCAGGTTTGGCTAGAAACCTGATATATGTTAGTAATATGAGTGATGTTGGAGTGCACACTCTATTTCATAAGGATACATGAAAGATGGTCAAAGATGTGATGGTGTTAATGAAAGGAGTTCAACTTGGAACCCTATACAAGTTATTATGGAATATCGACTCAATTAGATGCAACAACATCGTTGTTCTTGAATTTGACTCGACTCAACTCAAGCTGAGTCTATTCAAACCGGATCGAAAAGTATTTTTCAAGTCGACCTGACCATGATATGGCACGATAGGATGGGAAACATTAGATAAAAATGACTTCAAGCTATGCAAAAAAAAGTTATGGTCGAATATTTTCCTAAATGTAATTTAGAATTCGATTTTTGTGAACATTTCATATATGGAAAACAAAGTCGAGTAAGGTTCCCATATGGGATGACAAGGGTGAAGGGGATTCTAGAAGTGGTTCTTAGTGATGTGTTTGGACCTGTTTCAGTGCCTTCCCTTAGTGGATCCCTGTATTATGTCTCCTTCACAGATGAGTTTTCTAGGAATACATGGATATATTTATTGAGGAAGAAATCATAGGTTTCCAAGAAATTCAAAGAGTTTAAGTCTCTTGTGGAAAACCAGATAGATAAGAAGATAAAGGTGTTAAGAAATGACAATGTTGGTCAATTTTGTGTAAAGGATTTTGATCATTTCTGCAAGAAATGTGGCATAGCGTGCCAAATTACCACACCATATATCCCACTACAAAATGGAGTTTCCAAAAGAATGAACAAAATGTTGATGGAAAAGGCAAGGAGCATGCTCAGTGGTGTTGGGATTGCACAAGAATTATGGGCAGAGGTATTCAACACTACAAAATATTTGGTGAATATGTCTCCTTCGTTAGTGCTAGTCAAATAAACTCCACATGAGATATGGCATGGTAAGAATTCTTATTTTTCACATATCAAAGTATTTGGATGTGATGCATCTATGAATTTTCCCAAGGAAAAGAGGAGAAAGATGGTCAAGAAGGTAGTCAAGTGTATTTTCATTGGATATAAAGAACAAATGAAAGGATATATGCTTTGGGATCCTACATCAAGGAATAACGTGTACATTTGAAATGTGGTCTTTAGAGAAGTCGGAGGAAGGAACGAGTCTGAAGCAGTTCAAACAAAGAATAATCCATAGAAGGTGAGGCTTGAACTGATGGATGAAGAAGAATACGATTCAGATGAGTCAACGAAATCATATGAAGAGGTGGAAAAATCAACCACGGTTGTTAGGAGGTCTAAATGAGTAATAAAATCAGTCAAAAGGTATAGTCTTTCCGACTTTTGTTCCACATTTTTATTAACTACCACTGACGAGGAGCCCAAGATTGTCAGGGAGGCAATTTTGGTTAACCGTTTGTTGATATTAGACTATTTTATCGACTCTGGTCTCACCTTAGTGTTATAAGTTGACCCAGGTTCAGACTTGACAAGCTCCCAACAAAATCCCTCTAAAACTATCAACCCTCCTGGTAGACTAGAAGGCAACAAAATACACAAGGTGCACTGTGTAGTCTCACCCAAGATAGTTCTATAGGTGGTTGCAATACTCAGATGCTTGCATCCTGAGAATGATTGGGGATCTGCGGTTGTGCCTTGTAATCTTCATTTATTTAGTTTAACATGTTCAATTATCAATCGTTCTTACTCATGCATGTGGAATATCATATCTAACTTATTCCTTTATTCATTCATCTATCATTTAGTCATTAACAACAACAAAGATGCATACATTCAGTCACATAATTTTTTTTTTACCATGGTTCACCCCCTCCTGGGCTACGTCCACAAAGATTTGGCTCTCAATCTCTTTTATTATGTCTCATCAATATATCACACCGCGGGCATTTACAATTTTTTATCCTACAATCTCAACGAGCTTTCCAATCCCTATGAGGATGACTAGATCGTACCAGGCTCCTCAGCCTACGATCCGACCCTTAGGATCTATTTGCTCGACTCTTATCAGTCTCACTAGCTTACAAAAATAAGGCAGCTTCTACAAGCTTACAACCTTCATCTCTCTCTTCAATCTATAGTCGGACAACCCCCTTTCCTAGACCTCTTAGGTACTATTTATACATATTGTTGGCTCATCATCCATTACCATATTATGAAAAAACCCGAACCCTAATATTGTTAGGTCTCCCTTGCATGTGTGCCTCGTGTGTCTCCCTCGCACGTGATGCTTTTCCTTCATTCTCTTATCTTCCAAAAATGGCCTTTTCCAAAAAATGGACCCTCGTCCAATAGGCCCCCAACACTAACATGTGGCTTGTCCCGAGCCACCTATACTATGCGCTCTTCCTCAACAGATCCTGCTAGAGTGTGGAACTTGTCTGCAAGTTCCCTTTCTTGTGTTTGAGCCTGCATGGCCTTTTCTTTGAGCGCATCTAACACTTGCATTGTGACCTCCTCCCAGATCATTTATGTGCATTCTTCATGTGTTTTCTCAATGTTCTTCTTTGCCTCCTCTTCCTATGCAATAACCTCCGCAACTAGCTCTTAGAGAGCTTCCAATTGAGCTTGTCAATCCTTCTTTTTCTTCTGTGTAGATCCCATATCTTCTTGCATCTTCTTCATGTCTTGCAATCCTTTGGGGAACTCGATGATCTTCATTGTTTTATGCCTTTGCTTGAGGTCCTGGATAGCTGTGCTTATCTTCTCCTCTTCTTGTTCCTAGCGTTGGACCCGTTTGTCTTCTTCTAGTGATGTCCATAACTACGTCGCTCTCTCAAAAAAGTCCACAGTTGTGCTGACTTGTTGTTCTATTTCCTCCATCTGCCTTGTAGCTTCCTACTTCCTTTATTCCTTCACCTCCGGAGGATTTGTAGGAATGAGTTGTTCCCAAAGAGTTTCGATCTCCTGCCTGTATTGATCAATTGTTTTCACAATATGATCAATCTTTTTCTTTGTAGTGGGATCTACTATCTGCGCACTATTTGAGATCTTGTTATAGGCTGCAGCCACTCCCTCGTCGAGCCTATCTACGTGATCCTTCTCATCTTTGGTCTCGATCTTGACCTGCTCAAGCAGCAATCCAAACTCCTATTTGTTATGTTTCATTTGTTGCAACTATGTTGCTTCTATTCGTGCACGTGACTGCAGCTCCTGTGCGACACTGACTTCTAATGTGTACCGTGCCTTGGTTGGTATATGCTACATTACCAACTATATTTGTGCCAACTCTTTCATGGGTGTCTGGGTGATGATATCATCCATGTGAAACATGTTGGGTGTAATACGGAAGTTTGGGCTCGCCTGCGCTATGGTCTGGATTGTATCGTTCTCGCTCGACATAATCCTGGCGTCCATTTCTGATGTTGTGGGGGATGACTCTGTTCCTCTATCCATCCTTTGCATGCTTTTGATCTTCTCTAGGACCTTCTTTATGTCGTCCAACTCGTCTTGAATGTAGCCTCTTTGGTGTTGGGTGTCTTTAAACTCTTCATCTACATGGTCCTGAACTCTTTCGGCCATGAGGTCAGCATCATCCTCGGTGATTGTATATTCTGGTGGCTGCTTGTGTGCCTTGGACTTTTTGTGTGGATCCCTAGTGTGGATGATGGGGTTCTTGGTCTGGCCTTCTTCCTGTTGGGTGGAAGTCGATGAGGTTCCTTGTGTTGTCACAACCCTTTTTTCTATTTCTTTTGGTGTTGGGGTAATGTCCTTTTTCCTAGTCTGGTTATCTTTCTTTGGCACACCCCCCTTCTTTTGTTGCACCAAATTCTGACTTGGATTTGGATTTTTTGGTGTATCTTTATCCCCAACAGGTGTCTAATCCTTCCCCGCATTAGTCTCCATACCTTCAGGCATCTCTTGAGTGAGGATTGGAATTCTCTAGTCCTCTTTCCAATCCCTGATTGTCATCTCTACATCTTCTTCTTTGACGCAATCTTTGAGCTGCAACCATTCCTTCTCAGGATCCCTTGTGACTTGGATCCATATTGCGTGCCTGGTTTCTTTAAAATTCGCCATGTCTCAGTATTGCACGACCACTTTTGGAGTACTTCTCCAACTGTTAGCAATGTTCTCTCGGAGTTCGTTATAGTACCGCGCGAATGTGCTTGCATTGGTACTTTTGATTTTTGGGTCCAACATGCTCCCCAATGATGTATACCACACTGCGCGACATCGAATGGTCCACTCATAAAAATAGGTGTATTGTGGCTCCCTCCATATGATCAAGGCGATCAAGATTAGTAGCCAAGAGTAGTGAAATTATGTTCTGAGATCTTGCGCATCTCTGCAGTCATCAAGGAATAGGTTTAGCAAGTATGGGGCCCAACTGAGCATAGTTATCTCCGCGCCTTGTTCTACAGTCGTGACAACCCCATCATGGACTTCCTCCTTGCGACACTTTCTAAGTACCTTACATGCTATCAGTTTGGTGGCCAACCTTTTTCCTGGTTCATTCATGTGCTTGATAATGATTCTGCATGACCCTCTCTCTATGCCATAGGTATTTTTCATCTCCTCTACCAACACCTTCTCCTTTGTCTTTTCATTGAGATACTACGCTGGATTCTCCCCCCGAGATGGCAGACCGATGATAAAAACAATGAGCTCCACGTCTATAGAGACTAGCTCTTCCAACCATAGGTAGCCTCTGTGGGTGACTTCCATCAATTGCTTGATGCATTTTTTTGCATCCTGACCCCTTCCAAAATGCAGAATATCCAACAGGTTGAGAATTTTGGTGCTGACCAATCCGATAGCCACTGCTTTGGTTGTAAGATTGGATCCCCAAAGGGCCCTGTTCCTACACTATCCATGTAAATCTACCTTGCAAACTTTGGGAAGTTGTCTATGTCAGATAAATCATGGTCTGAGTAGTGCAGTCTTTCCATGCACCCCAGAAGGTTAGGCGTGGCTTGCACCCCTTCAGGAATGCGCGGTAGGAATATGGTTGTCGCAACCTGTCTGCGCGGTGACCTTTCCATGGGTTGTTTTCCCTTTCATTGTGGTGGATGGCTTGAGGTTCCAGCCTCCATGGTTCCTTCATCAGCATAAGCTTCTGGCTTCTTGGTCACATCTTCTACTAGCGCCTCCTTTTGCTACTCCAGCTATGCTATGTCTGACTTCCTTGGTGCGACCTCTTCTGTATGTTTTGGGGTTGTCCCATTTACCCTTTGGGCCCTTTCAGCATGTTCAGGCCATGAAGGATTTCATGCGTCCTTGGCTTTCTATCCCTGTCTAGTTTCTTTCCTGTATATGTCCATGCCAACCACATTTTTTGATTGGGATTCCTCCACCACAGGTGTGGGGCTTGCTTGTTCTATGTGAGGTGATGGAATGTCATCCAAGTTGATGAATTCTATAGTCTTTGTGGGTTCCTGTTCCATTCCCTGTGGCTATTGTGGTGCTCTCTGATGGATTCGACGTTACCTGCAGGTCTGGATTGACGCCCTAAACTTGGGTGGTATCATGGTGGTTAAGGTTGATTTATGTCGAGTTGGTTCATTATGTATCTCTTGCCAAATCTCTCTTTGTTCTATATAATCTATCACTCTGTGATTTCAAAATTTTACAATAAGCATTATGTTTCTCATGTGCCTTCCTTATATAGAAAGTGTTGTGAATCTTCTCGGAGAAGCTATCCGGGTTGTGGTTTTAATGAAACGACGCTTCCCGCATTCACAACATTCAATTTCCTCGATGCCACTAGTTGGTGTGATTCATGCAAAGTCGCTTCGACAGTTCTTGTCAATCAATATGATCGATGCCGCCAGTTGGTGTCATTAATGTGAAGTCTCTTCAAAATTAATTGACATTCAATTTGATAGACAACGCCAGTTGGTGCCTTTTTTCCAATTTTCGCCTTTTTTCTGACCATTGGTCCTTCTTCCGGTAGGGTGAGATTTTTGAATGCACAACAACTTTGTGCTATCTCACCATTCCTTGGTGCGAAGTGTGTTGGTCTTGTGCTACGCATGAACTTTTCTCTTTTCGTCGCGCTAACTCCTTGTTCATCGTGCTAACTCCCTGCTTTTTTTTTCTTTGCATGGTAACTTCCTAAGTGATAGGAGGTTGATTGTCCCTGTAGAGTTTCAGTTGGCTCCCATTGATCATTCATTTGATTTTTGTACCTCTTAAATCCTTTAACTGTATAACTCCCCCATCTGTGACAATTTTCACTTTGTATGGACCTAACCAATGTACTCTAAATTTTCCTAGGTGTTGAAGAAATTTATTGTCGTACATAAAGACTAGGTCTCCTTTGAAATTCTTCCTTTTTATATGTCCATCGTGAAAATATTTGTCCCTTTCTTTTTTTACCTCTTGGTGAAATCCTGCTAGGATTCTATCTTCTTCCATCTCCAATAGCTAACTTAGTCATTCTTTGATTGCACCTCATTCTGTCATGTTAGTGATTGTTGCTACGCATAGGATAGGTACAAAAAAATATAATGGAACCACTGCTTGTTGTCCATATACTAGCTTGCATGGTGTCTGCCTTGTCAATGTTTTGCATGTAGTCCTGTATGCCCATAGTACTGCTGGTATCTTCAAGTCCCAATCATCCCTGTTGATGTTGCAAATATTTGTCAATGCACTCTCTAGGATCTTATTAAAGGTTTCCACTATTCCATTTGCTTGAGGGTGATATGGTGTACTCTTTTGATGATAAACTTCAAACTCCTTGGTCATAGACCTAATAGTATTGTTAATGAAGTGAGTGCCTTGGTCACTCATCAGAATCCTTGGGCATCCAAATCTAGTGATCACTTTCTCAAACATGAAGTGTGTTGTTGTCTCTGCACTGCAATATTTGATTGGTGTTGCTTCTACCCATCTTGTTAGATACTTTGTCATAGTAATGATGTACCTTTCTCTTGACCTCTTTGCTGGTGGGTTAATTGGTCCCACAAAGTTTATTTTCATTTATCAAATACCCACAAGGTTAATTGTGGTCTTAGGGGCATCGTGTCCCGTATATTAGGTTTACCAACCCTCCGACATACATCACATATCTGGAAGTAGTCCTTTGCATTTCTATGAACGGTTGTCCACCATAGTCATGCGTGCAATACCTTTCACATGGTAGCTTTGCCTGCATAATGTCATCTTTCTATTCACTCATGGGCCTATACTAAAATCCTAGGTCTTTCATGTTCTAGTACAAATATTCTCAATATGTTATTTGCACCCATCTTATATAAGTGTCCCGCAATCAATTGATAGTCTGCAGCTCGGACTATCAGGTTTTTCTTCTACGCAGTGTTGAATTCTTGTGGCGTGGTCCATGTACTCAAGTATTGAATGATGTCAGCAAAATATTCATTAGCTACTTGGACTGAAAATAACTATGCATCAGGGAATTTGTCCTCTAAGTTTGTAGGTTCCTCTCCATTAGTGATCCTTGATAGTTGATCAGGTCCTGCATTCAACTTCCCTGGCTTGATTATTAATTCAAAATCAAATTCTTGGAACAACAGTAACCATCTACAAATCATCCCCCCCAACATTGGCTTATTGACTAGGTATTTGAGGGTCGAATGATCTGTAAACATATTGAAATTCTTACACAGTAAGTAATGTCTGAAATTATGGAGTGCATAAACCATATTTAGGCCTTCTCTTTTCATGGTATTGTAATTATGCTCTGACTCTGATAGTTTTCTGCTAGCAAATTCTATAGAATGGTCCAATTCTCCTGTTCCTGGTTGTTCCACAATAACTCCGAGTGATATAGCTGATGCATCTACATGCACATGAAATGTCTTTTCCCAATCTGGGAATACTAGTATTGGTTTTGTTACCATCTTCTCTTTCAGAGTGTCCAATCCTCGTTGATAGTCCTCATTCCACTAAAGCTTTCTATCTTTTCTCAATAGTTTCGCCATTGCCGCAGTGATTTGTGCATACCCTTTTATGAATTTTGTGTAATATCATGTGTGTCCCAATGTTACTCTCAACTGATGTACTGATTTTGGTGGTGGTAGATTCACAATCATTGCAATCTTGGCGGGATCTACTAGCAAGCCTTGTTTGCATACTATATGGCCCAATAATATCCCAAAAGGTGTTCCAAAAATTCACTTCTTGATATTTAGATATATTTGACACTACCTGCATATTTCTAACATCATCCTTAACACCTCTACATGGTCCTTCAATAGACTATATACTGCCCAATCATCTAGGTATACTTCTAAAAACTAATGGATGAATCCTTTAAAAGTAGTTATGACTACTCTTGAGAATATAGTTGGTGCATTCTTCATCCCAAAAGGCATGATTGTGTACTGGTAGGATCCCCATTCCGTGGAAAAAGTGGTATTGTACTTATCTTATAGGGCTATCTTTATTTGATGGTAAAATGAGAATCCATCTTTGAATGAGTATTCTTCCTAGCCTCCTACATTCTCTAGTACCTCATCTGTGAAAGGGGTGGGGAAAGGGTCATGAAGGCAATCATCATTCAACTTCCTCAGGTCGACACATATCCTTATCCCTCCCCACTTCTTCTCCTAAAGTATCATAGGGCTTACCCATTTGGAATCCTCCATTAGTTCTATGATTCTGGCCTACAACATCCTATCAATTTTTGCTTTTACTTTATGCTTATATATTGGGTTCAGTCTATATGGTCGTTGTCTGACTGATCTAGCCTATGATATGAGAGGTATATTCATCTCTCCGAGCTCTCTGGCTATGCCTTTCATTTATGTAAATGTTATTGGGAACATGTAACTTTACTCGCGTAGTAAATCTGTTATGTTTTCTACTATTTTCTCATCCCAGTAGTCTCCAATTCTGGACATTTTGGGATTCTCGGTTTTCCCAATATTAAATTTCTTCAACTTGATCAGTGTAGCAAACCATTATGATTCCAGAGGTGGACCTTCCACCTCTCTTTCACCTTCAACTTCTGATATCTGAATGTTGCACGGATCCTCTTCATCTGGTGCTTCTTCCTGCACATGGTAACATGACAATAATTCTTTCACTGTCTGTTTGTTTTGTTGTTGATCTTCGGTCTTGAGTTCCACTTCTGGTTCCTTAATGAATATCACCCCTATCATTTTTTTGAGTGCTGAGTCTATGTTGGGGTTCTCATGTTCAAATGACAAAGTGATTGTAAATTTCTTTTGTATCATTGTCCATTATGTAGTTCCTCTGCGCAGTTCTTGGTCTACATACTAGTTTGTTGGGATTGTTTCTAGTGTATGAATAAAGTAATGAGGTTGTTCCTACGGTGGTTTCATTATCCATAATGTTCTGCACTTCTCCAATTGTTCCAAAGGCTACCCCTGTCCATCATATCTCTGCATCATTCTTCTCTTTTGCTCTATGCCGAATCTAATGGGCAGTAATCGTTTGCATTGGTACCAATATTTCACGGTCTCTTTGTGCACACCCCACCATATTGTAGGTGTTTCCTTGAGTGCTATATCTAGATATAAGAGCCTGTGATTTGGTAACACTTCATCTTCATATCCTATTATGAATTCTTCTAAGTCATTCGCCCCATGAAAACTAGGAAGTTCTCTTATCTCTATACCTACCCATCGTACTACACGGTCTATTCTTGTGCATCTTCTTATGGAGACTTCATGTAATATCTGTGCCAATTTTCCAACCCTGTATCTGAGTTTGACACATATGAAGTGATACGTCTCCAACTAAGTACACCATCTGCATTTGGATTCACATAGTCTTCTTCTCTCGTAGTGGTTTTGTACAACTGGTTAATTTCCTCCAGGTCTAAGAAAGTGGGTTTTACAAACCTTTCTCCTTATGATGGATCTAAGATGGATCTAACGACTTAATGAAATTGTATTCTACTGACTCGAATTTCATATTCCTCATATTCAAATTGATTATGTCTTGATTGTTGAACACCCAATCCAATCCAAGCAATGTTGGGTAAGGTGTTGCGCCATCCACTATTTCTATTACCTCGAAGTCTTCGTTGGTGCACACTCCATATAGATATATTGTCACACCATTTAGCCTTCCAATTGGTAGAACTCTATGTTGATTTGCTAGTTTCAGCTGAAGAGGTGAATATTCTAATGTGGGATCTCCCATACATTGCCATGTTTTCTTGTGTAAAACATTCACCTCAGAGCCTAAATCCAGTATGATGTCTCCCATATTGAAATCTATGATATTAGAATTTAATTTGAATTCCCTACTTGTCCTCCTTCTTGTATGCAGGTGATTGACTATTTTATGTTCTAATTTCCCCTCTACCTATGAGTTACATCTTTCTAGTATATTTTGCAAAATTTTAACACATGATTGGTCTTTTAATAGCTTAACATGGGATTGTATAAAAACTTTTATGGTACTTACTTGTCCTATGGGTTACGCTTCATTAGTATGATCCAGTAATGAAGGCATCTCATACATTGGTTTGTCCTGAATATGCTGCGCAATTGATGTAGATTCAATGTCTGGCTTCAAGAGTTCTTGTTTGGATTTCTTGAATATCTCCTTTTCGTTCTGCGCATCAAACTACTTCTCTGGTTCATCATTCTTCTTCACCCCTTGGTGTTGTGCTGGATCTTGTCTTACTGCATCATTTTCTATCTTAATTCCTCCATGCATGACTATGTTGATATTTCTTCCATCATCCCTTGCTTATGCAGAAATCCACTAAACATTCTGATTGTTCTTATTTCTCTTTTCCCAGATCTTCCCCAATAGTGTCGGGCATTCTTATGTATCATGATCTGATGCATGGAAATACATACATGTCATAGGTGGAAGTGGAAATTCCCTTGCATATTGTCTTAGTTGTTGCTAGTTGTGAAATAACACTGGTTCTCTACCTCTTTCAAAACCTCCTTTTGCTCATCCTCCACATCTGTAGCCAGCTCGATCTCCTCATGGTGTGTTGTACTCGACTTCCCGATTATACTACGCGAGATTATATTGTGGTTGTGCGGTATTGTACTGTAGTTGTGCAGTGTTGTATTGATTTGGTTCAACATTAAATGGGGTTGGTACTTGGTTGAATTGTGGTGCAACTTTCCCTGTCATCATCTCTGCCTACACCCTATAGGTATTTGATGTTCGTTCCCTCATCATCTCCATTGTCCGTAAATCTTTGTCATCATGGCCTACTAATTTGCAAAAGTTGCAATATGAACTCTTAGGCACTGTCTGATATTTCTACATCATTGGACAGTGATATGGATCATGTCCCTGTGTCTTACATATCTCACACCATAGTCCTCCTTATGGAAAAGGGTTTGGAAGTCATGTCTCCATATACTACGTGAATGTTGGACATTCGTTCTTGTGGTGTCATTTTGTCCTACATGTGGTACACCAAAAAATTTTCTTTAATCCTTACCCATGTTATGGTTTAGTTGAAATGTTCAGTTCTTCAGATCCTCCTTCATCTCTTCTATGGTTGGATTGGTATTCTAATATTAGTTCTCTTCCTGTTGTAGGGATGCCTGCAGACCCTCTGCCTGAGTTTGAAAATTATGTTGTCTCAAAGGGTACTTCAAGTGTGGTAGCAATGAATTAACAAACAGATGCCTATGATGCATGTATGTCATGACATACTTTAGCTTTCCCTTCAATTGTTTGAATCTATGGTCAATATCCCACACAGATTCTCCTGGTTTATGTCTGATCTCTATCATCTCATTCATGTATTGATCCTATGAGATAGGTTTCTGGAATTCATTTATCAATAAATTCTTGATATCCCCAATCATTCTGGTTGTCTTCATTCGTGATTTGTTTTGCTTCCTAGATATTTTCACAAATGAACAAGTGCTTCTCAAGGTCCTCCGACATCTCTCCCTTGAATTCTGGTAATCTAATGGTGGGATCATGTCCTTCCATCCTGAATGTTGAACTACTACCTACTCACAGTCTAGATACTTGGCTACTACTTCCTGAACTGGCTCCTCCATTTGCTGCTCCTTGATTAGATGTACTTCTTGTTGTCTTCCTTCCTAAATTTGGTTGTCTAAATGGTGGTGTTCTTATTGGTGTATTAGTCGCACATGGGTTTATCAGTTCCACACTAACACTGATATGGATATGTGTGTTACCTTATGTTCATGTTCTTGGACCTCTTGTATTCCTTTCATATGTCACGTGCATGATTTCCTCAATCTGATCCATAGCCCAGAGATCCTCTACCTCTTATTCATAACTTTCCAAGCCTTCCCTCGCAACTACGACTCTCTTCTTGTTGTTCATCTTATATTGGTAGGGTACTCCACTGCATGTTCTTCTAGCTATTGCCATGATCTGTTTGATCTGGTCTTCCTCCATCATTATTGGGTCCAATGCCTCCTCCTTCTTTCCTCTATCCATTTCTTCATCCATTTTCTCTGTCTCTTGTCAGTGCTTCCCCCCTTCTCTCATGCATGCAGGGAAGTTTAATTGTCTGAGGCCATTGTCATTACACCCTTTTTATATAGAAATATCTTAATGGAAGTATACAATGATCGAATATACCTAACTTGAGGTCCCTTTAGGAAATCTTTCTTTTCTATGTTGTAAGACTTCGCAATATCTACTGCAAATTATGTGATAAATCCTGCAACAATGTTGTCTAACCAGAAATATATTGTGCGCGTAAATTTATTGTCAACTTGTTGAAAGTGCACAATATCTGTAGGATTCCAATCTAGTTGTCTTATCTGATTTGTAGTGTGGTTGTATTTCAACCTCAATATCCACTCTTGCAATACATGCAGGAAATCACAGAAGAATACTTCATGCATGTCGTTGAATATGTACTTGTCTAGGTATTTGCACGGTGTCAACTTTGGGTTTCTATTATCTTTCTGTGAAAACTCCAGTTCCTTTTTTTTCAACCAGCTCTCTATATCTGCCTTTGTTGGATTCCATGGTGTCAAGATCCCTTTTTATAGTCTCATTTTTTGTCCCCATATCTGGCTTTCTTTGTACACTCTTTCAGTAGATCTTAATCACTCAATCTCATTCTGTTCCAACCGACAACAGAACCATTTTTTGGTATTAGAATATTTTATCAACTCTGGTCTCACCTTACTGTTATAAGTTGACCCAGGTTCAGACTTGAAAATATCCCAACAAAATTCCTCTAAAACTATCGACCTTCTTGGTAGACTAGAAGGCAATGCAGTACACGGGGGGCACTGCGCAGTCTCACCCGAGACAGTTCTATAGGTGGCTACAATACTCAGACGCTTGTAGCCTGGGAATCAATGGGGATATGTGGTTCTGCCTTGTAATATTCATTTATTTATTCTAACATGTTCAATGATCAATCGTCCTTACTCATGCATGTGGAATATCAGTTCTAACTAGTTCCTTTATTCATTCATCTAGCATTTAATGATTAACAACAATGAAGATACATAAATTCATTCACATAACACAATTTTCACCGTGGTTCACCCCCTCCTTAGCTACGTCCACAAATATTTGTCTCTCAATATATTTTATTATGTCTCAGCAATAGATCGCGCTGCATGCGTTTACAATTTTGGATCTTACAATCTCAACATGATTTTTGATCCCTATGAGGCTGAGTGGATCGCACCAGGATCCTCATCCTGCGATCTAAACCTCAGGATCGAGTTTCTCAACTCTTCTCAATATCACCAGCTGAGAATAATAAATAAGATTCTACAAGCTTACAACCATCATCTCTCTCTTAACTCTATAGCCGGGAAGCCCCCTTTCCTAGTCCTCCTAGGTACTATTTATACATATTGTTGGCTCATCAACCATTACCATATTCTGCAAAAACCCTAACCCTAATGTCATTACATCTTCCTTTCATGCATTCCTCATATTCCTCCCTCGCATGTGATTCTTTTCCTTCGTGATCTTCTCTTCCAAAAATGGCATTTTCCCAAAATTAGGCCCTCGTCCAACAGGCAGTCAACTCGAAAGAGGGTAGACTATAGAAGGATGCCATGGTCGAAGAGATGGAATCCTTGCATAATATTGAGACATGGGATTTAGTCAAATTACATAATGGAAGAAAGATCATTGGTATCAAGTGGGTATTCAAGAAGAAAATGAGCACAACAGGTCAAGTCGAGAAATTCAAAGCTCGACTGGTAGCAAAAGGATATTCCTAAGTCGAAGGAGTCGACTTTAGTGATATTTTTTCTCCTGTTGTAAACTTAAATTCCATTAAAGTACTAGTGTCTCTAACTACAACATTTGATCTTTAAATAGAACAAATGGATGTGAATACAACGTTCCTACATGGGGACCTGGAAGAAGAAATCTACATGAAACAACCTAAAGGATTTGTAGTAAAGGGGAATACGAGATAGGGTGCAAGTTGAAAAGATACCTTTATGGTCTAAATCAATAACCAAGGATGTGGTATCAAAAGTTCAACACATACATCCTTATTTTTGGATTTGTGAGAAGCAAATTCTATCACTGCATATATTCCAAAAATGAAGGTGGAAATTTCATATGTGTAGCATTGTATGTAGATGACATGTTGTTGATCTGAAACAACATGGATGCAATAAAGGAGGTGAAGAAGCAACTATCCTCCAAATTTAACTTGAAGGATCTCGGTGCAACAAACCTCATTCTAGGAATGGAGATCAAGAGAGATCGAGTAGCTAGGAAGCTTTGGTTGAACTAGAAAAAGTATATTGAAACAATTTTGAAATGTTTCAACATGCAAGATTACAAACCTATAAAGGTTCCAATTCCTATGAGAGAAAGGCTAACTGTTGAATAGTTTCCAAAGACACAATAAGAAATAGAGGACATGGCATGTGTTCCCTATGCAAGTGTTGTTGGTAGTATAATGTATGTGATGGTTTGCATTCGACCATACATTTCCCATGTTGTGGGAGTGTTGAGAAGATACATGTTGACACTTGGAAAGGAGCATTGAACAACTGTCAAGAGAGTATTCAAGTATTTTTGTGGCACAAAAGACTATGTTATATTCTACCAAGAAAAATATGGAGGTGACAGTGAAGTTTATGTACATGGATTTGTTGATGTCGAATAGGTTGGAGCTCTGGATCGAGAAAAGTAAACCAGTGGATATGTGTTCAAGATGTTCAATGGAGAAATAAATTGGATGTGTAAGTGACAAGTGATGATATCCCTCTCAAAAAAATAAGTCGAATACATGGAAACCACCCATAGAAGCAAAGAAGAGTATGGTTTCAATGGTTGTGTTCACAGATCGGGTTTGAGCAGAGATCTATGAGGATAAATTTTGATAGACAAAGTGCAATATTTCTGGTAAAGAACCCAACTTATCATTCCAAGACTAAGAATATTGATGTACAATACCAGTTCATAAGAGAATGGTGGAAATAAATAAGGTTCTACTGGAGAAAGTAGACACGTTGGAAAACATAGTAGACTCTGACCAAGTTTGTGAGTGTTATGAATTTATCTTGTTGTAGAGAGGAAATGGGAATTGTTGGCTTAGGTCTATGAAAACAATTTTAGGAAACTCTCGGTTCAACAAAGAAGACAACAAGTGGGAGAAAGATGGGTTGTTATATTCTTTGTAGTGAAATTCAAGTCAAGCTGGATCGAATGGAAGTGAAATTCAAAGGTTGAGGTGGATTGATCACGAATATTCGAAGTAATCGATAGCAAGTTGAAGAGGTTAACTGACAAAAGTTCGACATGTGGTTGTGTGGCAATCGACTGAAGATTGAATGGAGGTCGAATGATATTCGATTAGTAATCTTATTGGAAGTCGAATGTAACAAAATCTTGAGATTCATGGGATTTGTATCCAATTATCTATGTAGATCTGTAACCATTTTTGGCCCCCTTTCTTTAGGTTTTTTCCTACTATAAATTCTATAAATAAGAAGTGTTGTATTCTTAATAATTTGGATGTTTTAAATATCTTCATGCTAATATTTATTTTTAGGTTGTTGGTTATGTAGATGTAAGATGAATTGGCTATAGGGTTGTCCTTGTGTAAATCAAAAAGGTATGATGTCGATTGTGTTTTAGGTGTAGACCAAGTTTAGGCATGTAACATTTTATTCTAAATGAATAATACAACAAGAGAGAAACACGCTAAAGGAATGTTGGTTTTCCCGTTTGGGTTTCTAGGTTGAAATCTCTATGTACTGTGTGTTTTCTTTTTCATTTGATTTCTAGCCTAAGTATTTCTTCCTCTCTTTTGTTAGGTTTTGTGTGGAAGTGTTCTATTTCCTAACATAACTATGAGGGCACATACATCTTCCAAAAATCTATTTTTTGGAAGGTCTCAAGGAGGTATGAGGAATAATAGTCTGTAAATAGGATAGGGATTAGACCAAGAATCTTGTCAATGCTTAAGAGGTGTAAATTGATGCTATAACACCTTTACAATTAAAGTGGCTTAAACTTTCTGATAATAAATCATTTTAGTTCAAAACAAGGCTTAGGGACTAGAAACTTTTGGTTTTTAGTTCAAAACAAGGCTTAGGGACTAGAAAATTTTGGTTTTATCAAAGGCAAAAGATACTTTAGAAACTAACTAATATGCAAGAAATCATTAAAATTATGATTCAAAATTCTACTTGCAAAATTTAAAGAAAAATTGGCTCCCAAAATTTTAGAAATTTTAGGGTGTGTTGTGTACTCAACATGACCCTTCCTCAATATTTTACTATTATAATTGAGAGGGAACCTAGGGAAGGGTTAGTTGACCATTCCTCAAGCATAGTATTCATGTATAGGGGGAGCTTGACAAAGGTTCAATCAATCCTTCGTCAATCATAGTAATCACATCTTGTGAGAGCTTAGGGAAGGGTTTCCTCACCATTCCTCAAGTATAGTATTCACTAAACTATTCATTTCTTATGCGGTAGAGTATTAATACTAATGGAACTGCATTCAATATTTTATTAACTCATTCAAGTTAATAAAATATTGAATGCAGTTCCTTCAATATTAATAGTATTCACTTCCAGTGGGAGCCCAAGGAAGGGTTGATTGACCCTTCATAAAATATTGCATTTGCATCGAGTGCGAGCCCAATGCAAGATTAGATGACCCTTTGTCAATAATTTTATTCTTGTCGAAGGGGATCCTGGGGAAGGATTGGTAGAGCCATCCTCAAGCATAATATTCTTGTCATAGGGGAACCCAAGGAAGGCTCAACCAACCCTTCATCAAGCATACTATTCATTTTGAGGGGGAGGTTGAGGAATGGTCAAGAAATCATTTCTCTAGCATAGAATTTACATCTATGGGGAGCATATGGAAGGGTCATATGACCCTTACTCAAGAAAAATATATTTTTTTAGGGGGAGCATGAAGAAGGGTCAGTCAAACCTTCCTCAAGCATAGTTTTCTAGTCATAGGGGAGCCTAGGGAAGGGTCCCTTCCTCAAGCATAATATCCTCATTCTTGTCATGAATTGAACATGAGGATGTTAAGACCTATAAAAAGCCTAATTTTTTGTGTTAAACCCCTTTTTAATCCCTATATTTTTAATTATTACATTTGTAGTATTATAATTGTATGTCATCTAGAACCCTTCATGGTACCCTTTCATTATAATTGTACCCTTCGTCTCTTATATATATTTCAAGGAGACCTAGTCTTAAGATCATCTCATCACATCTCATATTGTATTATGAATTTGATATATTGTAAAATGAGCTTTTCCCCTCAAAATGGACTATATTCATTGAATTTTTATCATTTTTAAGGCATTGGATCATAACATTTGGTATCATAGCATCAATCCAAGTGTTTTTCTTCTTCAAGCAAGGCGTCTTGGAATTTTTGCTATAATGTTTTTTCTAGGATGATTAAGAAAGACAAAATTGGAGATTATTTATAATACATCTCAAGGTACCTATTGTTCAAATTTAAGCTTCAGGGTCATTACACTTTCAGAGATATACCCTATGGAAGATAGGGTTTGTTGACTAGTCCTATAACTAGTCTTGAACATGTGTTCTAGGTAAAACAATCATATATTCTTCAAAGAGGATCCAAATTATATGAGACTAATTTAATTTGAAATAGTACTATCAATTGTATTTATGGCACAAATTTCATAATTGATTATTAAATATTGGACATGTGCCATTTTGTACAAGTTCGCTCTCCTCGAAAGGCCAAAAATCAACAAGGTTTGGGAAAGTTACCCTAACTTTCACATGACACATCCAATTTTGGTCATACCTATGGAATTGAAGAGAATAAGTTTGGTAGTACTACAAGCCAAAATTTTAGACTCATAAGGGCCAAAATTTCAGAAACACATCAAAAGGAAGGTCAGTCATAAGGAAAGACTCCAAATTAAGGGCTTGAAAGGTACGCAACTTACAATTGGAATAATTTTTTATTGGAAGATCTATTTTTGGTGATTCAAAATTTGTAATAAAAAGGAAAAAGAGGAGAATTATTATTTTCTCATGTGACTCCAAAGGCTCCTCCAAAATTTACTCACCATCTAAACTTCTAGAGAGCTCAACCATGACTCAATATGAAATCTAAGAGATTTATCACCAGGTGGAAAAGAGGATCATTGGAACTAGTGATGTAGCAGGAAAACCCCCTACAGACTACACTAGAGTTATAAAGTGCAAGAAGATATAATCGTCTAAAGTCTCCTACTTTTAACAATTATCCCGACATTACCCCACAATCATACATAAAAAACAAAGTATAGGGATCCAATAAGCTTACCTTAAACTCCACGTCCGATGTCAATCCCTTTGTGCTCAGTTGTTTCTCGACTGCAGATATTCTCCCAAGGCCAACCTGCATTCACCAAAAGACAAACAAGAAACTACCAGCATGCATTATATATATGGACTAGTGGGTTAGATATCATAACAAAAACACAAATAAATCGTGAAGATTGAAGACATCATTTGGCGGGATGGAAAAAGTATTTCTTTATATTAATCTCACAAAGTTGCTTACAATATGAGACCGACAAAGCTCCTCGAACTCGGTCCTAGGCTCCTCTTCACCATGCACCAACTTATTCCATGTATTCTTCTCCTCTTCATTTCTCTCTAGGGATATGGCAAGGGTTTGCAATGGAGGAAAAATGAATTATGGCTCAAAATCACAATGTGGTTGCAAAATATTGGGGCAAAGGGGGAATACTGAAATGGGCAACATTTCTTTTCTCTTATGCTTCTTCTTAGGATGGGACCCCAACACCTTATTTTATAGGGAAAAAATCTAGGTATTTGGTTGGGTGACTGGCTATAAGCGGTCAAATGATTAGTAATGGCCCAAAAGCCCGTATCCCCTTGTAATTTTTTATTTTTCACACTTTTTGTGAGTGTACGGGGGTTGTAATGGTGCAACAAGCGTGTGTACGTGGGCAATAGTGGTGCATGGCACATACATCTTCAAAAAAATGGTTTTTTAGAAGATGTTTTCAATGATGGCTTGGAAAAGATAGCAAGTAAGATGGCTTGATGGTAGGTATGAATGTCTGGTGTAATTTAGGGTTATAACAACTAGGGAAAAAATGGAACATAAGTTGGATGAAACTTGTTGGAGTTACTTCAAACACACCTAGGATTTATTTTTCCTAAGTTTTTCCTTGTTTATTAGTCATAATTAGTCATTATCCAGTCTCCTATATTTTAGGGGAGAATATTCCACTTGGAGAATATTCTCTTTCAGTTGAAAGTTCAATTTGACTAGTTGAGTTAAGTTTAGATGTTGCATTGGTTGTCACCATGAAACATTGGGATCATCATCATGCTAATGCGCAATTGCCTTGGGATCATCACCATACTGGCACATTACCCTTGATTCCTTAATTTACTCCTCACTACTCTCTGTTCAGTCAGTTAACTGAAGACTTGTTGACTAGTTAACTCAGCTAGGTGGCAATTCACTCCCGTAACTACCTGAGAGACTAGACTAGGTGGCAATTCACTCCTGTAACTGTTGGAAATTCACTCCATATCACTCTATACCACCACTATGGTGCATTGTTTCTCCTCCAGTGTGCAATGATTGAGTTATACAGAGTATAACATGTGTAAATTATTCATTATTCATAACGGTTAATGAGAATTCTTCTATTCTTTCTCTCCTTCTTCTTCTTTCTCAATTTCTCTCTGCAAAAGTGTGTAGTGTTTTATAGCTTGATCTATTATGTGCAGGTTCAACACATTTACATGGTATCAAAGTCGACAGACTGATAAAGAAAATCTACACCAATTTTTTTGGCAAGTACAAAAGATTGAAGACAGCGGAAAGATGGATTTCCAAAAAGAATTCATTATTACACCTTACAACTAATTTGCATGGAAGGAGAAAATAGGCATACATATCCAAACCAGAGGGTTGTACAGGTTAACCTTGAATATAGATACAGAACTGACATCAACCATAGAAAAATCCAAGTACTTAAATCGCATGGATGAGGCACTCGAAACAATTTGCAATCTTATTTATCTCGATATCCTTTTTCACATATCCTCCTGTAAGACTCCCAATGAATCCTAGACCACCTTGGAAGGTCTCTTTGGAAAAGAGGATGAGATGAGGGGACACATGCTAGAGGTGGAACTGATCACCTTGGATCCAAAAAGCTTCGACAATATCCAAGATTTATTTACAAAATTCAAGGATTTACTGTCGCAACTCAAAGCTTGAAAGGTTGATAAATCAAAGGAGGATAAACAAATGGTTCTCACCATTCTCTCCAATATTGGTCTTGAATTCTCTTTATTCATATCCACATTCTATTCTGTCAAATTCACCTCTGGAGCCACCTGGAAGATGCCTTCTCTTGAGGAATTTATCAAATCCCTGACACAAGAGAAAACCAAGCTCATCAACATGGGAACTGTTAAATACATCATTATCTAACAATTTCCGCTACTGTTAAATACATAATCGATTATACTATTATTCTTGCGGATTAAATTAAACCACGATCACAACCATGAGCACAAAGTGAAATATCAATAACACATAACACAGAAGTTTTACCGGGAAAGCGTAAAGCTAAAAACCCCACTATCATATATTATGTATATCATGAATCATGAAACAATCTCATACAAAACTCTAATCCAAGAGCTCTCAATACAATACAATCGTCTCACACTGTCATACACAAATCAGCAAATACATGTGCCAATTTCCGTGTCCAGACAATTTGCCTCCTCTGCACAATCTCTGCAATTTGAATTCTCACAATGATCGAATCATTCGTTACAATTACCTAGTTTGTACATGCTCATAAGCATATCCACTGCATGTTTGATCAAATCACAACTGATATCCAAACTGTCCCTTTCACTTTTTATCTCAACTAGGTCTCCACTGGATCTGACATGCATGTAGTTAACCGTGGTGAATCTTCAGTTGCATGTGAGTTCACTGATTAACTGAAATCTCACTAGTGCATGTTTAGTTACAACTAGCACAATTGATCTTAACTCACTTAAATACACTTATGATTCTGTTACAAATCCAACTCACTCAGTTATGAATGAAATAATAGATTAATATTTATTGTCTAATTTAATTAAGGGAAAAGTAAATTAGACACATGTTTCTTGTTGACTTTTCAACAGATGCCTCCAGATCCAAAGGGGAAAAGGGAAGAAAAGGGGAGAAATTCATGTACTGTCACAAAGGATTCCATCTAGAATCCGCATGCATGAAGAAAAAAAAATATCTAATGACTCAAATACTTCAGAAAAATAACCTTGGATATCGCATCCCCGAGGGTGCCAAGAAGAAGAAGCCAGAAGATCATAATTCCAAGAAAGGCAATTCTAGCCATGCCTTGATTTCCATAAACTCCTCTCCCGATGCTTGGATCGTTGATTCAGGATCATCACATCACATGGATGCCTCAAAATCAATGTATTCTTCATTGGATGCATGCAAAGGTCCTCCTATTCGGATGGAGGACAACTCTTATGTCAAAGTCGCTGACAAAGGAAGGATTGAACTCACCAACGAAAGCTTCGAGAATGTGTTGCACGTTCCCAAACTTTCCATCAGCCTTCTCTCTGTGTATTAGATGATGAATTCTGGCACTAGAAAGAAAGTCATATTCACATATAATTCCATGGACATCTACGACATGCAAACCAACTCCAGGGTTTCTACCGGTGAGGTAAATCATCAGTCTAGATTGTATACTCTTTCTGAATTCATTGAACATGATTCTTCTTTACTGCTTACTCATGCTGATGAAAGTAGTAGGATATGGCATGAAAGGTTTGGAAATTTTAATTTCAAATACATGCAAAAATTATCAAGCAAAGATTGGTTGATGGTATACCAGACATCCATTTCTCCAAGGGAGTATGTGAGGGATGTGTTCTCGGAAAACACCCTCAAGAGAAATTCAACAAAGGAAAGTCTCAGAGAGCCTCTACACCTTTAGATCTGATCCACAGTGATCTCATGGGTCCTTTTCCACATCCATCGATCAAAAAAGAGAGGTTTGTTCTCATTTTTGTTGATGATTTCTCACGTTTTACATGGATCTACTTTCTTAGGAAAAAATCTGAGGTATTTCAACACCTCAAAGATTTGAAAGCCTTGGTTGATACATAGTCCGGAAAGAAGATCAAAGTCCTCCGAACTGATAATGGGGGAGAGTATTTAAATAATGAGATCCATGATCTTTTCCATGAGGCAGGGATTCAGTTGCAACACACAGTTCCCTATACTCTGGAACAAAATGGAGTTGTTGAGCGGAAAAATAGATCTCTAAAGGAGATGGCATATTGCATGTTGCATGCAAAGTCACTACCACAGAGACTATGGGTCGAAGAACTTAATTTTGAAACATACATCCAAAATAGATCTCCCCATATATATGTCATGTATAAGACCCCCTACGAGGCTTGGAGCGACCTTAAACCGAAAGTGACCCACTTTAGCATTTTTGGTTAACATGCATGGGCTCAGATTCCCTCTGAAAAGAGGAAGACACTTGATCCACAGAGAACTGAGTGTATTTTTGTTGGATACCCCAACGGTGTGAAGGGATATAGGCTTATTGATATTTTCTCGAACCGACTCATCATTGAGCGTAGTGTCCAATTCGAGGAAAGTGTCTCACATGTACCTCAGCAACCGCATGCAGACTCCTTCATTTTTACACCTGTCCAAGATGATGAGCATGCACATGTTGACACTTCTTCAGAGGAGAGTTCTGATTCATAGGACTCAGATGATTTAGATTCAGAGTTAGTATAGTCAAATGCAGAGTCAGAGCATCCAGATGCAGTTGCAGAGCCAGAGTAGAGGCCTAAGTGGGCACAAACTACTCTTCAGGATGCAGGGGATCGCATTGGTGATCCATACGATACTAGGAGGACTCGATATTATTTCAAGGAGCCTCCTATTGCACTCACTGCCACTGAACCATTTCCCTCCAGACATCTTTTCTTGGTTTAGTGTTTAGACCCACAGTCTTATGGCGAGGCTATTGGAAATCCCTTTTGGTAATCCACCATGCAGGAGGAGTACAAATCCCTCCTCGAGAACCAGACTTGGGATCTAGTTCCCCTTCCTTCTGGGAGGAAAATTTTCAGATGAATATGGGTCTATAGGATAAAGAGCACAATAGATGGATAGATTAGCAGATAGAAAGCCAGGATTTTTTCCAAAGGCTTTCAGCAGGTGCATGGTATTGACTATGATGATACCTTCACTCCAGTAGTGAAGATGGATTACATACGATTGGCACTTGCCATTGCGACAGCCAAGGGATGGGAAGTCCATTAGATGGACATGAAGAATGCATTTCTTCACGGTGATCTCTGTGAGGATATCTATATGGAGTAGCCCCGAAAATTTATGCAAGACTCATATTTGGTCTGTCAATTGAAGAAGTCCCTTTATGGCCTCAAGAAGGCTTTGAGGGCATGGTATGCCAATATGGACTCCTACCTGTTGTCACAGAACTTTGTACGTTGTAAATCAAATTTGAATGTCTACATGCTCAGGACGACTGATTCAATTCTACTTTTAGTTTTGTATTTTGATGATTTGTTGATCACTGGTTGCTCGACTTCAATTATTGTTGCAGTCAAGAGGATTCTACATGACAGTTTTTTAATGATGAACATGGGTCTACTACACTTATTCCTTGGACTCGAGATCAATCAGGATGCATCAGGAATCAAACTGTCTCAGGCCAAGTATGCACGAGATCTCCTTCAGAGATTTCAAATGACAGACTGCAAGTCTGCTCCGACTCTTTTCCTATCAGGAGTCAAACTTGAGGATGGAGGGGAGACTCCACTCGTTGAAAACACACTGTATAGATATCTAGTTGGGATCTTGTTGTATCTCACACACTCCAGACCAGACCTCTCCTATGCAGTTGGTGCAGTTTCCGGGTTCATATAGGAGCCGCATGAGTTACATTGGAAGGTTGCAAAGCATATCCTTCTATATGTACAGGGAACCATCACCTTTGGGATTCATTATGCAGCAGACTCTACATTAGATCTCATGGAGTTTACTGATTCTAAATGGGCTGGAGATAAAAATGATCGCAAGTCCACATATGGTTACTCACACTAGTACATTTGGGTCAAATTCTGATGGCGCATTTGATGCAATTGCCACTTTATATTGTTGGGAGAGAAATAAAGAGCGGACCCCCTCAAACGTCGTTTTAGATGAAGTCACTTTTTCGACGACATATATTTTGTCTTTATTGCGATGTTTCATGTGGACACGTGTCATCTCGGATTTGACTGTCCAAACCCCATATAGTCGCCGTAAGATCAACGTCTTGGAGGTGGCAAGAGCGATGTCTTGGACATGGAAAGAGAGACGTCTTGGACGTGGAAAGAGTGACGTCTTAGATGTGGCAAGAGAGACGTCTTGGACATGGAAAGAGAGAGACGTCTTAGATGTGGCAAGAGAGACATCTTGGACGTGGAAAGAACAACGTCTTTGAGGTGGCAAGAGAGACGTCTTGGAGGTGGCAAGAGCGACGTTAAGAGGTATCAGCGCCGAAGTGGTTTCTATGGGAGCGACACTCTTGGAGGTGGAAATAGCAATGTCTTGGAGGTGGCAAGACCGACGTCTTGTAGGTGTCAAAAGAGACATCTTGGACATGTCAAGAGCGACGTTAAGAGGTATCATCTCCGACGTGGTTTCTATGGGAGTGACACTCCAAGACGTCACAATAGCGACTGTGTTGTAGGTATTTAAAAAACAAATACAATATCAATACTGAGAGGAATAGGTACATTAACCTTTGCTAAGATACTATCCATATCAATATTTAAATCTATATCATCGGTCTTAGGAAAGGTTGGTTGAGGAGGAAGAATAAATTCCAATGGTAAAGGGGGTCTTATCTAATGAGGTTTAGGATCACTAGGATATGTTTTAGGTATGTTATCACACGAACTTGCAATTGTTGAGCTAAAGTCCAAAAGATCAAGTGAAATCATGCATAATAAGACTACAAAAATATACTAGAGAGTAAGTCCTTGTTTTTAGAAAGGATCAAAATAATACTATACTTTCTTGGGTACGTCGAAACGAGTTCCATCCAATACAAGATCCTATATACCAATGAGATAGTTGAGCAACAGAAATTCCAGAGACTTCATTGAAACCTCTGACAATTTGTTTGACATTTAGTAGACAATTATATCATCAATAATACAACTTGAAGTCATTGCAGGTGTTTCTTTGTATCCTTTGTCTAGCACAACAACTTCACACATAGCATGCAAGTGTTTTATATATATACATTGAGCAGAAGAGAAAATTCATAGAATGCAAATTGTAGTAATTCAAAACAACCATAACAGATTTGGACTTCAGATATAAAGCTCATAATCTCTCATGACAAGACATTTGAAAATGCCAAACCATGTAAAATTCAATATCCCAATACTCGGTCAAAACAAGGGGAAAAAAAAGACAAATTTAAATACTTCAACAACTATAGCAGATTTGGCCTGTAGATATACAACACATATATATTCCAAGTTTAGTTTCAAATAACATTACAACTTGAAGTCATTGCATGTGTTTCTTTGTATCCTTTGGCTAGCATAACAACTTCACACATAACATGCAAGTGTTTTGTATATATACATTGAGCAGAAGAGCAAATTCATAGAATGCAAATTGTAGTAATTTGAAACAACCATAACATATTTGGACTTTAGATATAAAGCTCATAATCTCTCATGCCAAGACATTTGAAAATGCCAAACCATGTAAAATTCAATATCCCAATACTCGGTCAAAACAAGGGGCGAAAAAAGACAAATTTAAATACTTTAACAACTATAGCAGATTTGGCCTGCAGATATACAACACATATATATTCCAAGTTTAGTTTCAAATAACAACCAATGTTACTATTATATACACAGCTAATCCATCTAGTTTCAAATAACAACCAATGTTAACTGTCATATACACAGTTAATCCATGTAGTAGATATATTAAGTGACTGAACATCACAGTCATTTTTCAAACATGATCCAAGAACATCATAGGCCAAGGAAGAATATTGTGAATTTGTTCAAATGGATTCATGTATTGCACATTATGAGGAAGGTGCACATCTAAACTACAGATGCTCTCATAGATTTCAGATAGAATCTCAGTAAAATAAACATCCATATATCGAATTACTATATTCAATATATACGCGATATGTTATCTAAGTCTGGAGATGCATCCATTTAGCCAGAATTATTTACACGCTCACATTCATCAATCCATTTGGAATACCCACAAACATTTTCATAAATACAAATGGATAAGTCATCCATAGAGCTATTTATTACTCCATTCCATATTAAATCACTCTCCTCCAATTCAATAAGGACGACCTTTGTTCAATAATTCAAACCTCTATAAATATCAACTATTCAGTTGATCTAACTACAATACTAAAGAAAGGCATCTGCCAAAACCAAAACACTAAAATATACGGCTCATAAAGCTTACACATCAATGGGCTCGCTCAATGATGTCAATTCCATTTAATCCAAGAGAGGGCATTATGTTTAGTAAGGGTTCAAAAGTAGAAAATTCACTTGTGAAAAATAATACTACATAAAAAAAACCTTAGGAAAACACAAAAAACTGCACTAACCATTTATTGAAGTGCTGAAACTCTCCTGGCATATCCTGCATGAAGCCTCCCTGATAATATATTTTCGATCCATGAATGAATAAAAATGTGAGAGCTGACAAAATTTCAAACTACAAGGCTTCATATAGTCAACAGACTAAATGCCAAACTGCAAGGCTTACTTTCTGGGAAACCAAATAATATAAGACCCAGAAATATTGAAAGAAAAATAAACAAACTACATCAAAATCACTCTTAGAGATTCAACCTAAGTTGGGCAAAAGAACATGCCACTTTGATATCATAGGGAATATTTAATCAAATATACTAAAGTTGAAAACTCACGATCCATTGCCTATTTTTATGTCTCAACATTAAATGCAGTCAAAGTAAGGATACCAAAGGGGAGATATTTAACTAGGCAGGTACACTTTCGAATTAGTGTCATGTGCCATCCAAAGTCCTATTCATGGAAATTTGATCAATATTTAACAGTTATCACCACACAAATCTATGGTAGTTAGAAAATTTCTGGGGAGGCTGACTCATCATTGGCAATCCTTTTTACAGCATAGTAAAAATGCAGAAAAGACTACACCAATGTAATGGGAACAGACGGAGAAGCAAAAATGAACAAAATCACGTTCTCAACAGAATGAGTATGTATAAATTTCCCACGAGAATGAGTATGTATAAAGAAAATAGGGAAAATAGCAAAATAGAACAAAAATGCCATTCCAAGAGAATTTAAAATGTTGAAAGTCCATGGTGAGTTGTTTCAACAAAGATTGTGAGGAATATTTTGTTTTTTTTATCTTTAATAAGATATCTTCGAGAACAAATTTTACAATGATGTGCCTAAAGATTTTCAATAAAATGTGAGCCGACCATCTAGTGTAGAAAACTTGAATCAGGAATAATTATCATGAGTTGTTGTGCAAAAATCAGTTCAAGATAGACAGATATGGGATTGTTTTATGCATGCTGACAAAGAGAAAAAACATATTTTTGAACCTACACTCACTTTATTTTCCAGCAATACGCTAATACATGATGAATACGAGGATGAATGTAATCTTCTGCAAAATTTTGATTTGGAAGCTAAAATTGTTAGAAATATTGTTGTCATTGATGTCAAAGACATGGAGAGACTACAAATGTCCAAAATAAATATTGCAAGATGGACATTGTTGAAAATATTGTTTTTGGATTTTTGATGCTCAATTTGGATACCTTATCTTTAAGGAATTTTTAAGCTGAATATCTAGCTCAAATGGGAGCATGGGATATATGGTTGAAAACTTTAGTTCAAGACCTTTCCAATGATATATTGTGCTCCCTCTAACTCCACAGGAATGTGGATATTGAAAATTTATGTCAGGTCAACCCAGCCAAAAAGTACAGGTTGGCCCATCAATTCTACAGGTCAGCCCCATAAGTGAATGCATAAACACTATAAATACAAGACTGATGTGCACATTTGAAGAGTATCCAAGTAAGAAGAGAAAGTACAAGTGTACAGAAGAGATCTGAGGTGCACAAGAGGAGATGGGGAGTATTATTGGGGTCTAAACATGTGTATTAATTATCACACTAGGGAGTATTCTTGGGAGTAGTTAATATGTTTAAATGTTATGTGATTTTTTTTGGGTTGCATCGGGCGTGGTGTAATGAACAACAGAAAGGTCAGAGTTACATGAGTGGTGGATCATGGCTGAGAGCTCGAGCAAAGAGATAGCGATTGAGTTGGGTGGAGATTCTGCAAGGTGAGCAGATGTCTAGAGGCAGTTCATGAGTGGTGTAATGTTTCCCATATTTTATGAAATAAAAATAAAAATTATAAGGTCACTATAATTTATCATTGATTTTAAAAGAGGAGACCTTCTAACAATCGTAACTTCAATCATAACTTCATAACTTCAAATCATAACTTCATGATAAAAAGGTTTCACTACCCCTTGGCATCCATAACTTGGTCCTACCACTTCTTGTCTAGGTGCACATATCTAGTAGGACACGTCAACTCTACCCTCCATAAGAGCGGGGGTGAAACAACTACTTAATGCTTATATTTTCCTTGGTCCTCATTCTAGAGTACTTGGTGTTTTCTTTTGTAAACTATAGGACCTTTTTCATATTTGCGCAAATCCCATAGTGTAATACACATTACCTATAACACTCCTGATCATTTTTTAATATCGTGGTGATTGTTTATACAAGTGTTAACACTCGGGAAAAAGTGATTAGCGCAAAGGGTCATGGTTATTGTTCGATCGACCACGTGTTAACTAACAAAATCCAAGCGTTTACTAGGCTACGGGTAAGAGTTAAACATAACTAGAATGACAAAGGGGTGCGCGTTCTAAAACCTAACCGGTCTGCAATTGTTCTTCTCCATAAATAAGAGTTAAGTAGGGTGGCAGGGGCATACTGTCAAGATTTAATGACCCTACCTGCAATATTAAACAAAGAAACCTGTGGCGTACTCCTTGGGCTAATGCTCGGCCTTTGTGCCTACTGCACTTTCACCACCTCACATAGATCACATGGCCTCGGCATGGATCTTTACTCATCACCATTACTCGGCTAATTAGGGGTTTTCCATTGTTTTTTTTGTCAATTCCTATCCCTGTGTTTACACAAAACATGGTCAAACGACCGTTGTTACTCTTCAGCCTGATGTAGTGACCAACCATTGTGAAGCTGGGACTCACATCAATGAAAGGAGAGTCTAGATAAAAACTAGTTGGAACCTTTGCAACGTAAGCGTTCTTCTAAAAAATGGTTATTCATGCTTTATCCTACATGGTTACACCATCTGGTAATGATACGTTACACCATCTAGTAATGATACGCAGGCTCTGTCGGTATCCTCCCGGAATCTGATGTTTTGGAAGACTTGTTACCTGTTCTGTAAAGGCTTTTAAGTAGGATCTTAGACTACTGTAATAAATACATAGTTCGATTGAAAACAGGCTCTGTCGCTTCATAGTTTTTTCCCACCTCCATCTAATATGTAACCGAAGAATTATCTTCTTGAACCCTAAGAGTTTTAATCTTAGAAATTTTTTGTGGAATAACGTCATGGACAAAAGTTGTAACTCTGTGTTAAAATTAATTTTACGAGGGTTCTTCGTCGAGGGCGGAATTTGATTCTCCAATGTGTAATAGTCATTTTATAAGGGTCGACATCCTACTGTAATTTATGTAGGAATAGATCGCATTGCACTGTGTTGAACCTTTATATTTCACCTCCCGACCTCACCGTAGGGAGTCTTGGCATTCTGGATTATCAACTGCAAATCCTTATTGTAAGGTAATGTAGGTTTCCTTTGTTATTTGTACAGATTAGAGATCTCTACAGGGTTTTCCTAGCTATGGCTCAACGCGTCTGAATACAGTGATGGTTTCACTATGCATTATTAATTTTCAGAGTCTTTAAAATAATTTCCTGAGAGGATTTACCCTATGCTCATCCAAAGACACCTGGTTGTTAGGAAACATAAAAGAGTTTTTGTCTTATCTTTGTCGACAGGGGTTTTCCAGACACCCTGAATCCCTATTGACTCTCGTTGTTTATTATCATCGATCGTTAGTGCATATTTTATTATAGTGGAAAGGGTGAATTCTCATGGTTGTAATGGTTCTGCAATTTGTATAATTTTGATAGTGTATAATCTTTGTATATTTTAATCATTTCAATTTTAACAGTTCCTTGCATTTCTTTCTGGTAATCACTATTAACTAATTGTTTATAGTGATCTAATGATGGGACCCCTAGTTTTGCGAGGGTACCCATCAGATCGACCTAGACCCACTTATCCCTTCCAATCTGTGGATGTCTTCCTCAACTGCGTAGATGGAACGATAGACCTAGACAGCCAGTTAAGTTATGTTGGGAATCCTAGATATGATATTTATGAAGCATCGAATTTGTCTTGAATTTTAATCTAATTCGTTATTCAAAATTTTTTTAAATTATTTTACTCATTACTATCTTTGTTTTCCCGCAGGGCTGTTGGTGCTTGTCGTCTCCCGAATTGGAGTCGCACCCTGTACAGAAGGTACTCGGGTTCTAAAGTAGTGATTTAAACAACACTTACAGGTTCTATTGCATGAATAGATTAGCATGCAATTATCGTGGTTAGAAGTACTCGATTTCTATGGCAGTTGGTTTAACTATGTCTTCGGATTAAAAAAAATCCCTAAGGGTCGAACCCTTGCCTCTGTATAAACGAAAAATATTAAGGAGTAATGAACAAAAATTTCGCCAGCATTCATAGATTGTAAAGTTGATTTTTGTGGATAAAACTAAATCTGCCAATTCCTTGTTTCAGTGTATTGGCTATGTTATTACTTAGAAATTCTGGATGGATAGTGAATCTCAACTATTACTGAATATGTAAATACCTGTAATTTAGATGACTCTCGGACAACATGTATTTCAATACATTTAATTTGCTCTGGTATTGTTTTATTTTCCAGAAGACTTCGTTGTGGCCAACATAGCTATTTATTTTCTTTTATTTCATTGATACCAGCCTTATATAGAGGCTGGAATGATTTATTAATTGTTAGCAAAGCTACGAAATTTTGAACTTATCATTTAAATTCATCGGACCTTCGTTCCTCTGGAATTTCATTTCAGGATTACGTTTGCGTTGACAAACTTGGTTCGTTTTCATGTACTAATTTCCAGCACTTAATAAATGATCAATTAGACTTAATCGTCTTCCATTTTATCATTAGCACCTATTGATATACATACTGTAGGATTTTTGAAGTGAGTCTTGTAAGTCATATGGTTGTCTTTATACATATATAATTATATATGTATTTTCATACATAGTTATCTCCTATTAAATATAATCGATTGCAACAGTAGTTTCAATATGATAGGGTAATTCGTCCAAAATCAAGAGATAACTCACAAAGATGTATAAATGTAGTATAGGTGTGTAATATTCGTAAATATTAGGTTTGTTCCATAATAGTGATTACTAAACAAAATAATCAGATATACATGATGCACCGAACTGGAAAAATATTTCTAACATAAATAATGAAGTAGAATTCTATTAATTACAGTTACAGTTCCTCGTATATTTCCCATCCAAATTTAATCCCAGTCAAACAACTTAGTAAATTTTACTCAACAACTGTAGCTAAACTGTGAGAGTCTATCCTACTTATCACTGCATTCCTTCAGAATTTAATAACAAAGTACCTCATTCATATTTAAATAGAAGAAATCCTACCAGTCAATAATTCACAATGACATGTAAACATAGAAGGAGAAGATATACATATCTGGACAAATTTGTCGAACAACAAATGGAACAATCACGTTCCTCCCAACCTTAGAACAGGGCAGCCAAATCACTTGTCCTGTTCACCCCCTAGCCTGACCATGAATCCATGAGGGCTAACTCAGAACTCCTCCTCAGCAAATGCTTTTCAGTTTCAACAATCTTCTCCTTTCCTCACACTCAGCAAGTAGTGTTCGTAACAACAAGAGATAGATTTCTTCCCCCCCCAACATACTAGGCAATGTCCTGCCTCCTCCCATATGCTATATATCCAAATGAAAAAAGTGCCTAGGTCTTTTCCTGTTGGGAATTTTCGTAGATTTCCAAATCCTTGATTTTCAGGGGCTGCCAATGGCCAAACTCTTGATTTTCCACTTTTAATAATCAGCCCTGAGGTAGTTCCAACATGTTCCCCACTCATGGAGTCATGGTCAGCTGATTTTAACCTCTCTATTCCATTTGTCCATCAGCAATAAATATAAAATATTTTGGTCCATACAAGTTTCATATTCAAGTAGTTAGTTGGGTCAAATCAGATCTCTTCCCAATAGTCATAATCATTAATTACAATCAACTAAATTCGAAATTTGAAATTTTCATAAATGGAAAAAAATTTCCAATTTTGAATTTACCAAAAACGAAAATAATTTCCTATGAAATTTTAGAATTTAAAAATAATTTATTTTGGGGGATGTTACAAGTGGCTACAGTAAGAGGTATTCCAACAGAGTGAGAGGCACAACCAACAAGGAACGAGCTAGTAGAGAAAACCTCACGTGGCTAAATACGCAGGCAAGAGGGAGCAGTGGCGGTAGTTGCTAGCTGAAAAGGTGAGGAGATGGTTGCGGGCGAATCTAGTGTTGTGAGGATGAGCAACATGAGAGGTAGGTTGAGTTCATGAGTATAAATTCACGCAGAGAAGAGGCAGACGGGCACGTGAAGTACAACCAGTAGTTGCAGTGGAAGGCATAGGCGAGCAAAGGTAGAGACTGCTTTAGAAGTATAGCACCAATGTGGGCTAGGTGCAGGTGAGTTGGTTCCTTAACAGGAAGATGAAATGTACAACGTCCAGTCACCAGAAAGGAAAAAGTGATTGTAGTGCCGCCAACAACAGGATTAATTAGTCGCCAACCAGCAAGACAAGACGACCAACCAAAGAATCGCCCAGCAACCGAGCATAGGGGCCACAAGGCCAAGTCAGCTTCAGGTAGCCCAACATAGCCACCAGTCAAACCAAGAAGGTTTGGGCAGTAGGCAGAGTACCAAGAAATTTTCGGGCAGCAGGCAGAGCAACCCCAAAATTGTTCGGGCAATGAGAAAAATTATCAGGAAACATGCTAAAATAGTCGGGTAGCACCCAAGAATGGCTTGGGCAACCCAAAAAAGTACCTGGAAAATAGTAGGAAGCTACAGGAAGCCTTGTGCAACTTCGGGCAAAGGCTAGGGAACGGGAAGTAAGTCTGAGCAGCAGGCAATGGGACCCAAGAAAAGGGTTAGGCAACCAGTGAAAGGTCTTCAAAGATGGGTCCGAGCAAGATTCCAGGGATAGATTTCGTGTCAGAGGGAGCAACCAATTGGGTGGATTGGAGACTAGCCATGGTAGTAGATCGGATAGCGAAGACAGAGTCACTTTCAGGGAGTGGAAGTACCTTCCTCGCTAAGAGGGAGTGTTAATGTATTAGCTTCCTCGCTAAGAGGGAGTGTTAATGTATTAGCTTCGAACAGGTACTTCCACATAGGCTCCAGGTCTAGCATGTGAAAGTTGTCCTTGTAACCTCTCCGTAAACTTTAAGAATTTCACTTTAGGGGTCATTAATTAAAGTGAATGACCTTTTAATTAATTAAGTTAAATACCTAATTTTACATGGCATTAGTAACTTAAGTGAGTTGATTAAGTCCTAACCATCATATTTAAAGTGAACATGAGATTAGATCTTAGTCGTTGATCACTTTAGAATATCTAGGATTTTGGACGTAGGGTTAACTCAATTTAATAAAAGGCAGCGTAAGTGATGGGAGGAGACACAGTGATGGTACACAAAGAGTGAGTGAGCACTCGGGTGTGCAAGGGCATGGGTCAAGGAAAGGCAACAAGGGATATGGAAACAAGGGATATAACATCCAAGTGGGCTAGGCTATTTCCTGCAACATTTGTATTTCCTCAGAAGGGTCCATTATCTCAAACGAGAGCCCTGATTTTATTTAATAAAATCATCCAGATCTATTTTTTCCCACAAGGGTTTTTCAGGGGGTTGTTTACTCAAAAAATATCATGTACAAATTTGTTTGTTTTATGATTTTGCTTCTACTGATTTAATTGTTTTGTTGATAACCTAGTTGTGATATTATTTATTAAAATCATTTTTTGCTTGGACTTAATACACTGGTGCTAGGTTTAGAAATCAACAAACTCTAAACCAATAAGGAAAACGAAGAAGAGAAAATAGAAGAGAAGAAAAATGATTGATCTCGACAACAATTTATTCATACATCCATCAAGTCGATGAGATCGTAGAAGAAAAGAAACTCAAATGGATCTAGAAGTAGCTCCATTGTTTTGAATCTGACAGTTGTATCGAGCCCATTAGTAATTGTTTTATTAGCAGTTCACAAAGGTAATCTATCATTACAATGAGCCATCTCCAGGGATGAAATACTATTTACCCAAGTGTTTCATCTATGATGATGGAGATTCTTGTAATGATGAAAATGAGGTAATTATAAGACTCAAGAAGGCTAAGACCCCATAACTCCAAGCCATACTAAATTATGGGTCTAATGATGGAGTCCATGAGATCCAATTTGAAAGAGATGTCCTAGAAATGGTGTTGAAAGCATTCTCTCTAAGAGGGATAGGGATCCATACCCATTATTAACCTAGGGTTGGAGCACCTACCTCAATCCAAACCTAGGACTCGACCCTCAACTATCAAAGATCACAAAATCTCAAAATATGATCCAACTATCCCTATAACCACTCAACAATAGGACAATAGAACCACGTCATCTACAAAGAGAAGTATGGAGATTAGGATGTGGTGAATGAGACAATTATCACCTACCTAGATGTGCTCATGCAATAATAACTCCAACTTGTCAATATAGATCCCAAAAAGGTGGGCAAGAGGGGGGCACCCCTACTTCACCCCAATGGTGTTGATCACGGATAAGGTGGACAAGAGGGGGCACCCTACGCCAACCCAATGGTATCAATCCCAAATAAGGTGAGCAAGAGGGGTCACCCCACTAGTGCTCCTAATGAAATATGATATTGTGTGCATTGTGCAAAGACAACCAAGGATGACCTCATAGAGTCATCCAATCAAAACAATGAGAATCTCTGAGATACCAATGTCTCTAAGCCTTTGGAAGAGGGCCTCCCTAGAAACCAAGTAAAAAGTCTTCAAAAAGTCTACAAAGCAGTATAACAATTTTGAAAGGTGGTGCCTCACCTCCCTAATCATGGATTGTAGGGTGAGGGTATGGCCCATAGTTTGATGGAAAAATTTAGGTGAATATTCGAATTGAAAAAAAAATTTCAAAAAAATAGCCAAATGACAACCCCTAAAATTTTCCATGCACATTGATGTCTCAATAAACAAATTTGTTTAGCCTAAACAAATGAAAAAAGAGATTAATGACTTCATGAACCTATATACATAACTTGAAAACTAATTGATTCTAAGAAGATTTTAAATGTTAACAGTTTGCAATCAATCACCTAATAATTGGAAATAAGAATTAGAGGCACCGAAATATGAGAATCATAATACATTGTGTAAAAGGATAGTAAAATAAACATAATGTTATAAAAAAACAGTGAAATCTGAAATAAAAACATCCATGAAAGATGCATCATCACCTTTAGTGTCCTGCCTTAAAAAGGACATTAGCGCTTTATGCACGACATCTCTCTCCAAGTTTTCCTCTAGAACCAAGAAAGGGCAGCAGTTCAGGATAGCAACTGAAAAAAGATATCTTGATGTGACATTCAGAACCAGAGCTTATACCTGCTAAAAGAATATGTCCAAGAACATCAACAATCTTGGGGACATTCTCTGGTGTGTCCTTGCACAGAAGGGGAAGTCCACAAATTGCCTGCACTCTAATCTATAGCCAAACAATTCCAACCGATGTTTATGTTTGAAAAGCAACCAGAATAAGATATAGGAACTCATGTTGTGATCTCTATGCATGTGCAATTGGTAAGTTTCCTGCTAAAGAACATCATTTTATTAGTGTCTTGAAGCATAATCTTCGTTATATAGAATAAGAATATTCAAAAGATGGAAGGCCCAGAATGCAAAAATGACTTTTGCATTGAATTCAAAAAAAACAGGCAAGATGATTAAGAAGAGGTTATTGGATTATAAATTTATTTGTCTATATCAAACTTAAAAGAAACAGAAAAACATTCCATCTGGATAGGAAGTAAACAAAAGTAATCATAATATATTTTCAAAAGAGAGGTCAAAATGCAACAACATTTAGGAATGATTCACAAACAACCTAAACCCAATTACCTTGGAACTCACAAAACATACACCCACATAACATTAGCTCAATTTTCACAAACAATTAAGTGGGATAACACAAAACCACATAACCTACGTAGCCCAAAAAAGACCTAGATGAAAATTCCATTTTATTAAGTAGAGGTCCTAGCTTCACAAAGACGTGCAGAAAAATGGCAGGTGTAGGTAACAAAAATACACAATTCTATAAGAATTGAAACAACAATTCAATCTTAATACAGACCTGGAATTACAACCTATGAAAATCTCATAGATTTGGTCAGACAAAATTCAGTGAATTAAAGAAATATGATTATTTGATCATTTGCATTTTGACTTTACTATACGATATATAAGGATATTGAGCCCTAAGTTAAATAAACATTAAATTAGCTTCCCAAAGAAACGGTTACCAAAATTGATAAATTCTCAAATTTGGAATCTTTCAACATTTAGCTCATTTGATTGACTTGAAAAAATTGTGAGAAGCTAGATGTCAGAGTTAGATCTCATGCACTTGCCCCACTTGCATGGGTAGGTAACGGGAAGGCTATTTTGATGTAATGACTAATGACTTGGCGTGTACTCCTTTAGGAGTTGAAAAATGCATCACTTTCAGTACTATACGTATCAGGGGTTTTGCAAAAAAACAACATTGGATTGGTCAGTTTTTATAATGAACTATAGTTTGTTTTTATTTTTTTTCATCCAAACCAGAATCAGAACCGTTGTAAGTAATTTTTATTCCAAGCTCTATTTGTGTCCAAGTAAAGAACAATAATCCCAAAAACATCATGGAAGAATTAACTCCTATCTACCCTCATATTATTTGAGTTGAAGTTGTACTGCAAAAAACCATCAACCAATTCCAGAATTCCTTAAATGTCAAACCTCGGTCATGAAGTTGGTGATCATGGACATGTACAGCCGTAAAGCACATCCAAGTAAGAAGAGGTTGAGAAAGAAACTCGGAAAAGTGACATGTCTTTTGATTGTTTTTCTATGATCAACAGTATATCCAGTGGAATATACAAGCTCAACATAATGTCATTTTCTGCTTCTAAGACACTGAAACTGGGTGTCATAATAATGGAATATACAAGCTCAACATAATGTCATTTTCTGCTTCTAAGACACTGAAACTGGGTGTCATAATAATGAGATGCTTGTAAAAACTGATAAATTGTGAAGGACAGAGAAAAGCAGAGAGAAAAGAATAGTATATTCAAATGTATGAAGAAGTGCAGAACAGAACTGAAGAGATAATTACAATGTAAGATGGTTGAGCTATATATGCTCAAGCAAGACAAAAATAGAAAGTACAACTGTCCAGTACAGCTGGCAGTGTACGATCATACTGTTGAGGGTACAATATATTTAACACTCCCTCTTAGACTCAACAGTTACAATCAACAACACTAACTATGCCTAAGTGTTGTCTCTGGAAGTCAAAAACTGACTTTCCTAGTGGCTTTGTGAAAATATCAGCAAGCTGATCTCTAGAACCACAAAATTGTAGTGCAATGTCACCATTATTGACTAACTCGCGTATGAAATGAAACCGAGTGTCAATGTGTTTACTCTTCTTATGAAACACATGGTTCTTGGATAATGCAATTGCTGATGTGTTGTCACAGAAGATAGGAGTTGGATCCTTCTTTGTTTATGACATGTCTTTCAATAATCTTCTGAGCCATACAGCTTGACAAGAAGCTGAGGTAGTAGCTACATACTCTGCCTCTGCAAAAGATATTGATACAATCGGCTGCTTCTTCGATGCCCATGAAATCAGGTTCGTGCCCAGTTGAAAAACATATCCTGATGTGCTTTTCCTGTCATCCAGGCTACCTGCAAAGTCACTATCTGTGTAACCATAAAGTTGATTACAATCAGATGTAGTGTACCATAAACCAAAATGTAGTGTTCCTGCTACA
>ML777080.1:26763-55444 GCA_009831015.1 Picea engelmannii | reverse complement strand
TTCCCTCTTCCTCTACTTCTTCCTCTGCCTTTCCCTCTTCTGTTTGAGAATTGAGATTGAAAGGCATTTGAGATTGACTCATCTGTGAGATGTAGTCTTGTCTCATGTGTCACCAGAGAACCAATTAGTTCATCTGTTGAAAAGCTTGACAAATCCTTTGATTCAAGGATGGCAGTAACAACCATTTCAAATTTCCTGGGTAGACTTCTGAGAATTTTCTCAACAATTCGTTGATCAGTGATGGTTTCACCAATGAGTCGGATCTGATTCACGATCCCCATGACTCTGGTCATGAACTGATCTATAGTTTCGGACTCTGTCATCCTGAGAGTCTCGAATTGCGTCCATAAGGACTGCAGTTTAATAGTTTTTACCCTGTCATTTCCTTGATATGAAATTTTGAGGATGTCCCAAGCCTGTTTGGAAGTACCAGCGCCTGTGATTTTCGAAAAAATCGAATCATCCACAGAATTATAAATCCAGAATTTCGCTTTGTTTTCTTTGGTCTTCAGAGTTGTCTGAGCAATTCTTTGCGCATTTGTCATGGCAGTGAGGGCGACTGGATTTGGTTCCACATAGCCAAGATCCACTGGTTCCCAACACTCTTGTGCTTGCAGGAACGACCTCATTCGAAGAGACCAGAATTCGTAATTCTTACCAAGAAGAATCGGACCCTGAGTCGGGCCGAGATTGTTGGTTGACGCCATTTTAAAAAAATGCTGAGAAAAATAGAGGGAAAAATTCGTATTTACCTCCAATCTCAGAGATCGCCTATTCGCCGATGGGAGCTTATCGGGCTTTAGATGGCCCTTGGTCTCCTTGCAATGTGACCACGTGCCTTGTGTAAGCGCTATGGGCTTTTCCCGTTCTTTGCCTTGCAAAATGTCGAAACGCGAAGAATCGCCTTTGGACTTTTCAACGGTCCAGATCTGCGGATGATCGGACGGTCCAGATTGTATCGGGATATCACGAATCGAGATTTCGCGATTTTTGATGTCGAGGTTCTTTGCCTCCTCGATTTTGCGATCGTCGATTTTCCGATGGTGTGCTTCCTTTTGGGACTTTTCCCGATTTCGTTGATTGCTGCCACGTGTCCCAGCAGACGGACGGTCGTGATCTCTCTTCGTGATTTCGCGATATGAAGTGTCCCAGACCTCTTGTTTCCAGGATCCGCGAAATGTTGAATCCCGAAAAGCCGATGAACTCGCTTATCGGGACTTTTCCCGAAAGCTTCGATCTCTGCCACATGTCCTTGAAAGATGGACGGCTCAGATTGCATCGAGGATTTCACTGGAATTAAACCCGATCACTTGTTCTCAAGAATCGCGATTTCCCGAATCCCGATTTGCCGATGGCGCTTTCCTCTTCGGGACTTTCTCCGAGTCGCCGGATTTGCGCCACGCGTCCGAGAGAGATGGACGGTCCTGATGCGTCCTCGGGATATCGCGACTTGCGATGATCCAAACCTCTGTCAACGTGAAACCCCGAATGCTGATACGCTGACGGTGCCCTTGATGTCCGCCACGTGTCCGGTCAAAAATGGACGGCTGAGATCTTATCGGGATTTCGCGTATCGCGATTTCGCGAGTTGCGATGTCAAGTTTATTTGACAACTTGAAACCCCGAATGCCGACGGGCGCTGCGATGTTTGCCACGTGTCCTGACAAACGGACGGTTGAGATCGTATCGCTATATCGCGTATCGGAGTTTTTGGAGAGCTGATTCTTTCGCTCGTCCAACTCCCGATTCCTGATTTTGCAATGGAATAGGATCTCGCCACGTGTCTCTTGATGAACGGTCAAGATGACATCGGGATTTCTCAAGTGAAAAAACCTCCTGTGCGCTCCACACGACTAATTGTCGTGCAACTTCTTGCTGATCTAACAGCTGTCGGGCCTGTGTTCAAGATCTGACGGCTGAAATTCTTTCGCCTTTTTCGGCGCTCTCCTCGTCCCTTGTGGTCTGGTTTCCAGCCTTGGAACTGTTCGCAAGACGAATTGCACGGCTTCAATGGTTGTTCTTTGCGCCTGAGATGCGTTCTTTACACCTGTGGAAGAAAGATTCGTGAATCTTTCAAAGATTTGAAAGAATTTCACGATTTCTTCGTGATCTGCTACAATCTTTGACAGATTTGAGCTATTTTCAAAAATCTTTAAACGATTCAGCCTTCTGCTTGAATCTTTAACGAATTGAAGCGAAATCTTCAAGTTCTTTAAACTTCTTTCGTTCTGCAGCTCTTCTGCGTCAATCTTTGACAGTTCTTTGAGAAAATTGTGCAGGTTTCTTCTTCTGCGATCTCTGCTTCCTCCGCTAACTTCTCACGGTGATGTTAAAAGAGCATTGCAGACAGCTTTCCAAACCTTGTGAAAAGTCTGTGACGCGTGCTCTCAAGATCTGTGAGGCTCTACGCTGTGAGGATCGAGTTGCTCTCCCGACTGTGTGAAGAGGCTTCCTGCTGAAGCTCTGATACCATGATAAATTGTGAAGGATAGAGAAAAGCAGAGAGAAAAGAATAGTATATTCAAATGTATGAAGAAGTACAGAACAGAACTGAAGAAATAATTACAATATAAGATGGTTGAGCTATATATGCTCAAGCAAGACAAAAATAGAAAGTACAATTGTCCAGTACAGCTGGCAGTGTACGATCATACTGTTGAGGGTACAATATATTTAACAAAAACATGTACCAAAACCTGTGATTTCATAATGCAGTCACATGGGAGGAGGCTTCCAGTTGTCTCAATCCTTTGCTCAACTCTGGAGTAGAGAGAAAACTGGATGGAGATGTTCCGCAATGTTTCCTTGTTTTCTGATTCTTCTACCCAAAATTCAACATCAATATTAAGAACAACGCGGGGAGAAAACATTTGGAAGCCTTTCTTTCAAACTCTCTAGGAAATCAGAAGACAACACCAACACAAGCCTTCTGTCATGAGAGCAGTGATGTGAAGCCCCAAAATCTATAGGCACACATTTATCACATCAAAATGTGTAAATGGACTTCCTCTTGAGACAAGAGATTCACACTCCATAATTTTCAACACTGGGCCCCTCGTATAATCTTATTCTTATGCAATGGCCACCTCCTAAATCCTCCTCCCTTATTAGATTCCATCAGTGATCATAGACTTGCTTCAAAAGCTAAAACAGGAGCAACAACCTTGACTCATAAGATATAACCAAAAACAATCAAAAGCTTGCTAAGCTCGATTATTCATATTTTGCATTTCATATGTACAAAGTAAACTTGGTATGGTAAATCCATGTCATGTTTCGTCTTCGTAGTCACAACTCATTAGTTCAATTCCCGATGACTCGCAATGGTACTTGCAAGGTTGGGCCTTTACCACCATGATCCAAACCATCTTCATCTAGGTTAAATTTGTAAGCATTTGTTACTTGAAGAAGAAGAAGACTGACTCACCCCCAACTCATCTTCTTCACACAGATCAAAATGTGCATTGATGGCTTCGGCTGAGAAACTTGGGAAATACTTGAAGAAGCGTGGAATAAGTTGTGCCGCCAACTGCTTTGCTTTGCTACTTCCCTTTGTTGTTTCTATTATTCCAATGTAATCGCTCTCATGCTGCATAAAATAAAACAAAACAAATTTTAATCCAGTCAAATCTCAGGCAATATAAGAAAAATGGATTATGCTGCCATAGCATAAATATCATCGCTAGAAAACAGGGCTAATGCCTGAGCAAGACAAAGGATACAATAATTTCAACATAATGATTTTTGTTCTGCAATGCTATTAAATTCCAACTTAATTACTTTTCTTCTTCCGTGCAATAAATCCCAACATAATTTTGTTTTCTTCTGAAATGCTATTAAACCAACACATGAGTCAATGGGGCTGTGGTTCATGGGGAAGACAGTGACATGCCAGGCCACACCAAGGTGCATTGAAATAAGAAGTTGGGACCAGGTGCAAGTCCCTATCGATTTTGACAAAAGAGTAAGCCCTAGGCCCCTATTGGGAGAGCTTAACCAGATAAAAGTGCTTGAATTCAGTGTTCACTCCTTGAGGCAACTAGGACACTTGTGGTAGCCAACCCAAAAGAAAGCATTGAACCACAGCTAAAACTCAAACAAGGAAATGAATGGACCTTTAGGCTAAAATGAAGCACTTTCTTTCCATGAATACAACAATAAACTTAAATTTATTTCAAAAAGTAAAATCTCAAACAAAGAAATGGTCGTAAAGACTGTGCCTTTTGTTATAAAATGCGATACAAACTGAAATTCAGCCAAAAAATGTGCAAGACAAAGTACAAAGATATTACTAAATGACAAATCCAAATGGAATCACTTCCATCCTGCCATGACGTAAGCAAGGGAAATCATGAAAACAAGCAAAAACTCACCCAAGATAAAGTTCGATGAAGTTAGTAAAGAGGGAATTTCATTGTAGTCACTCTGATGTCACCATTGTGTAAACAGAGAAAATAGGTCATTAGGGTTGGGGTTATTAGGGTTCTGAGACGACTTCAATTTCAGTCATATTGCAGGTTCTAGCAAAACATACAAGGAAATAGTTATGAGATTAATGTTCTTAAACAAAAGAATTCCAGGGTTTATAGTAATAAACCGAGTCTACTATGTATTCACATAAAATAAACATTATCAACAATTAGATTGCTAGAAAAATACATATTTTTTCAGAGCATAACAAGAATACCTTGGATTTCTCTTTGGCTTCATTGAGACGCTCCCCGTATTCATAGAGTTTCTCCACGTCGTTCGCGTCTTCGTTCAAGGCCATTTTGTTTTCAACGGTTCTTCAAAACCCTAAATGCCTACTTAAAATTTAATTCGGACGTCTGCATAAAGCTCTGCAAAAAAGTCTCTGGAAAAACCAAAAATTAAAAATAAAGAAACCTGAAACCCAGTTCAGTGGCAGGCAGAGGTCGTTAGATCGAATCCCTCCGGGGCCGGAAAAGGAAAGAAAATGAACGTAGGATGGAGTTTTCCGAACTCAAAGACTCCATTAACCTAAGACGACTTTAAATCACTTGGAACCCTCGCTTCGGCGGTTTTCTGTTTTGGATTAAGAAGTTTTAACGAAGAAATTCTAAAACCCAACCAATGAATAACAAGAGATTTCTCTGATCATATCAGCTCATCTCATCTCGTCTCGTCTCCGACACAACAAAATATTTTGAATTTCACGCTGATATATATATATGTGTGTGTGGGGTAGACTTCACACTAAACCAGCATTAATAATAAACATTATATATTAATATATCTTGTGAATATGGGCTTGGAAAGTCACGCATTTTTATTCGTTGAGCACCATTTTTGCAACAAAAGCACATATCCTTTTTACAAGTGGGGATGGAGGAACCAGAGCCCAATCGACTGAATTTTTTGAATTATTTTTTGGCAGGAAGGATGAAAGTTTGAAGTAGAACCAGTCGTGAGGGGTAGAGGGACCTAATGGACCCACTCGGGGGTTACCATTGTGTTTCTTTTTTGTAGTTTTAAGTTATTAAGACTTTCTTAACTTTATTAGAAACTGTTAATGTAAAACCTTTTTTCTGGTCAGTATGGGACCCTCCATTAATCTTTGAAGCCACTCATTACCTTTTATGCGGTATCTTCTTGTATTAAATCTCCTTGTTTTTTTTTTGTTTTTTTGGCTCTTAGTGGTTTCTTTTCCTTCCACGTTACTATCTTTGGCCATTGGTCCATTGATGAGCTTGGTATCGCCTTCTAGGTGTTAGCTCTTCCTTTTTGTTTAAGCCTACTTCTTAACTATTTTTTTCAAAGCACTTATGGGCCCATCAGATGAGGTTGGTGGGTAGAATGCCGCTCTAAATGTGACTAAGTTTTCCAACTATAGTATTCACTTATCCTCTCCGCCACCCGATCCTGGTATTACTCATTCAAAGGTTTCTGCTGAACTATCGGGAGACATACAAGCCTTTCCTAGGTTTACTCGCTTTTCACAGTTTGGTTCTGGCTTATCTAGCTCACCTGTCATTCCAGTTGAGAGGAGTGTTTTCCCTCAGCCTACTCTTATCTAGTTGATGTCTCAGAACAAGGTTAGAGTGCAACCTTCTCCTAATAGACTTAAACGTAAGCTTTGGAAACCTAATAAAGTGACTAAGAAGCTTGTTCTAGGCTCTGACATTGGTTTAGAGGAAACCTGTCATATGACTCTCTGTGGTTTAGTCGGTTGTGTCTCTTACCACTATCTACCACAAGAGCCTCTACAGGCTTGGATGGAGAAAACTTGGAATCCTATTTTGGGTTATTCATCGGAGGTTATTTTCCTGGAAAAAGGTTTGTTGGGTTTCATTTGTCACTCGCCCAAGGACACTGTTATTTTATTGGCCACCCGCTGGTTGTTTGGAGCTAGTAGTATCATGTTGAAGAGATGGAGGGTTTCCTTTGATCTGGATACAAATTACTTTCCACAGAGACATCTCTAGGCTCTTTTACCAGGGCTTCCTCTCCATTTTTGGAACGAAGGAGCATTAAGAGTTATCGGTGATGCTCTAGGTACCTTTATTTCTCTCGATTTTGTTTCTCCCAAAGCTCCATATAGAAAGGTGGGAAAATTTCTTGTGGAGTTGGATATCCATGGAGGTTTTCCAGAGGCTATTGATATCGAGTGGTGTGGTAGGAGGAAAAAACAACGTTTAGATTATATGGGGATTCCCTTTCGTTGTAACTATTGTCATTGCACGGGCCATTTACATAGAGACTGTAAAGGCTTAGAGGTAGTGGAGGAACTTGATGAGGAACTTGCAAACTGGGATGTGCCGGATTCTTCCCCTGCAGTGGAGATGTTTAGCTCTGGAGATCCCCTCTACCAGTTGAAGGTGAATTTACAGGAAGTTTCGACAGACACTCTTTCTGGTAAGATCAAAACTTTTTGTCCTTCTCTTTATGAGTCACTAACTACTTGGGAATGTGATGTTGTGGACTCCTCGCCTTGGTTAAAGAGGTCGACTAGCTGTGAACCTCCCCTCCATGTTGTGGAAGAAGTGTTGGAAGCTACTAATAATCTAAAGTTTTATTGTCATGAGTCAGGTCGTGAGGTCCGTTTAGGTCATATTGAACAGAACATTGTTTTGAATGGAAGCAATCCTCCTTTTTTGTCTCCGTGTCTAGACTCTCTTTCTACTGACCCTGAGTTCCCCCAGTCAGCGTGTGTCTTCTCATTGCCTTTGTCTCCTTCAATTGATGTGAATCTTCTAGGATGTAGGGAATCAGAAGTTGATGATGATGCCCTCTCAGTTGTCTTTGATTCCCTTATACCAAACGGACGGGACCAAGAATTATCTACCCCTTTACCAATTTACCTTTGTAAAGCCGTCTATAATGATACTACGGGTGGGGAAATAACCTCGAATTCCACTACCGTTTCTGAAGGATCAGGGAAGGAGTTTGCTTGGTCGAAAGTCTTAGGCATAGAAATATCCCCCATTAAAACTAGAAGCTCTCGGAAAAATCTGGGAGGGGGATTTGGTACTGCTAGTATAAATGAAACTTCCACTTCTGATAGTGGGGCACTTAGATCTTTGAAGGCCCTGGCAAGGGAGAAATAATGATTTTGTTGTCCTTCAATATCAAAGGGATAGGGGCCTCCCTTAAAGCCATCGCATTCTGCAAGTTATTGGATCGTGTTCATCCAGATATAATTTTTTTACAAGAGACCCTTGTTCAGGAACAAAAATCCAGAGGTTTTTTGCAGAATTTTCGCCTGTCCTAGGTATCTTGTGTTGTCAATTATCTTGGCTCTTCGGGTGGTTTGCTAGTTTCCTGGGACCCAAATTCCTTTGTTTTACATCCTAATCTGACTTTCGGGGGTATTCTTCTATCTGGAAAAGTTATAGCTACTCAGAGTTTAATTTCATTTCTCAATGTTTATGGACCTTGCTTGAATAAACGAGCTTTCTAGGATAAATTGGCTGATAGTGGTATTCTTTCTATTGATAATGTGATCCTAGCTGGTGATTTGAACATCACGTTCTTGCATGATGAAGTGGTGGGAATTACTAACTTTTTGGGTTCTATGGAAGATCGTTACAAAAAATTGCTACAATCAAAGAATCCTATGGATATTCGTCCAGACAAGCTGGTACCTACATGGAGAAATGGTCGTCAGGGGAAACTTGCTATTGCAAAACATATAGATAGATGCTTGATGTCTGAAGGTATGTTATCATCGAGTGGTTATTATCGTACCTGGGTGGAATATTCGTTCATTTCGGGTCATGTTCCAATTATTTTTCAGTTGGACGTAGTGTCGGTTTACAAAACATATCCCTTTAAACTTAATCCAATCTGGTTACTTGAACCTAATTACAAGACTTTAGTTTATAAATTATGGAAGGATCATAAATACTATTCAGAAGTGGGTTACCAATGCAGGTTGGTATGGAAGTTAAAATATCTCAAACAACAGACAAATGTGTGGTCAAAAGAGAGAGAAGACATCCTGGTGAAGCGTTTGGCATACCTGGAGTCTCAGATCAAGGATATTTTTTTAATTTTTTTGGAGGACAACACTCAAGCTGAAAAAGAAATATTGCTCGGGAATCTGGAAAGGGAAAGGAACAAATTACTGAGCGTCAATGAGGAAAAATGGTGTCAACACAGCAGAGCGATGTGGATAAGCAGTGGTGATCGTAATACAAAATTCTTTCATCAATTTGCGAATCAGAGGTGCATTCATAAACATATTTGGGATATTTATGATGAAGATGGTTTTTGGCATATAGGGAAAGTTGATATAAAGGAGGCAATGACACAATATTTCAAATTTTTTTACAAGGCTCGTGTAGAATCTTATACAAATGAAAAATTTGAAGTTACTAACCTCTTCCACAGAATGGTTCAGAATGAGGAGTCAAATATTTTATTTGAGCCAGTGTCGGCTGATGAAATTAAGAAGGTCCTTGATTTTTTCAAAAGGGACAAGAGTGCAAGCCCTGATGGCTGGACTGTGGAATTTTTCTCAACCTTTTTTGATTTGGTTGGCGAAGATTTGGAATTTTTCTTGGGGTAGCATATATTTATTGGTAAATATTTTATACTAGGAATGCGTGATAGATCTCTGCTATCACGGGACCTTATAGATCATATTCACAAGAAAGAAATTAAGGTACTTACCCAAGAAAAGGTGGCTCAGGATTCAAATTATCATGCAGGCATATGGATCAGTAGCGAAGCGATGGGCCTAACTGGTAATCTTGAAACTGAATGGGATCATTACCAAAAAGAACTCATAGAAGCCGGTGTATCACTTGGAGATAACCCCGATCAATTAATGTGGACTGGTGGTGATTCGTCAGGCATAATTTCAATAAAAAATATTTATTTGGCACTTGTTTCTACATTGAATTTTAACATTCGACCACTTGGAAACAAAAAATATGGAAATGGGATATCTAATTAAAGATTAAACTCTTTATATGGCTAGCAATTTCACAAAAGATTTTAACTTGGGACTGTTTACAAAAGAGAGGTTGGGAAGGACCCAATCTTTGTATTTTATGCAAAGAAAACTCAGAGGATATTAATCATCTCTTTATAGATTGTAAGTTTACAAAAATTATCTGGGCAAGTTTACAATACACTCTAAATTTCAGAAGGATTTGGGAAGGAATGGATTTAACTGATTTCTTTTGTCAATGGATTGGGGACAAATCGGTATCTCCAGCACTCGCATCTATACCTTGCTGGTTTATATGGCTCAAGAGGAATAGATCCACCTTTGAAAATGCGGTACCCTCTGCTCATTCAATGATATATAAGATTTTCGGTATGTATAAATAGCATTCTTCACCTTCCTCTTATGCTCCCATAAATGAATGTTTGATTCTGTATGCAGAGGGCTCCTCCATTTTGTTTTTTGATGGGGTAGCAAGAAGTGACAAGTTATATTGTGGAGTAGGGGGTGTGATAAAAGATGTTGAAAAATTGTTTATAGGTAGAATCTAAATTGTGGCAAAGGTACTAATATGAAGGCTAAGCTCATGGGTATTTGGGAAACACTCACATTAGCCAACCATCTCTCTCTTCCTAGATTACAAGCCTTTGGTAACTCCAGAGTGATTATTGAGTGGCTCAATGACAGAGGTAAGCTAAATGGATGCTCCATTGAAGGCTGGAAGGTTCGTACAAAATTTTTGATCAAGAAGTTCCAGTTTATCAGTTTTCACCATCTTTATAGAGATTTCAACAAAGAGGCTGACAAGCTATCTAAAGAAGCTCTTCTGGTATGTTGGACATGATGACTCGTTTCTTCTAATTGGAAGGTTTTTTTTGTCCACTTCCATTGCTTCTTTGGATTGATGAATAGTATTCTCCTCTTTAGGTTCCCCTTCTGCAACATTAAATGCATATTGATTTGAGGCCACCGACTATGAATCATTGCACAAATTCAGGACTAGGTTCCTCAACATGTAACACTCTACCTCGAGCTCCATTATTTTCTACCTTTGCTCATCCCAAAAAATTCTAATGCTTTCATATGTGCTACACATTGTTTTTCGTTATCATGGACGCGGAAAAAAATAGATCTGAGAGCTATGACATTGCTCTGCAAAGTATCCTCATGTCTTCTTAGAATCCAATGGATTTCTAAGAGATCTCTAGGTACCATTGTAGCAAAAAACCCTGCAAAAAAAGTTGAGCCCGAAAAATTTAAACCATTGTTGGAACAGGGCTAAAATTGATCTGTAACCAAACCTTGAGAATGTTGAATACCAAATCCATAAGAATATTGTACTTGAAATCGAGGAAGATGGGTCTCGAGACTTCTAAGCAAAGAATCTCAAGACTAAGGCTAAAATTGTGAAGCAGGATCTAGGACTAGAGCCAAGAAATAAGAATCTGAATAATCCGAAAAAGAGGTCATATAAACCAACCATTAGACAAATTAAACCTAGAGAATGGAATGCGTTCACTCCCAAAATAGGTGGTGCAAATGCACAAGGCCCAAGGGATGGGAATTGTCTTCCCAAGCCACAACCCAAAGGAGGGAGCATTGATAAACGAACTAAAACCCAAACACATAGACCAAATCCAAACATATAAAGGACAAAGAGTCTTAGCGAAGACCTTCCAGCAACAATGCCCCAAAATGAAAAGTCGAGATACCAAAGTTCTTACCTTTTCCAAATGCAAACCACAATTTCAACAAGGCGTGAAACTTGAGTGAGCCAGAGCAAAGTTTATGAGCCACCCCACACCAAGCAAACTAGGAAACCAACACAAGTCTAAGAACCGAAAAAAAGCTCAAAACACACCAAAACGAGACCACCTTCCTTGTCTAAAAAATTAAAAATTTTACATTAATATGAATTTATTGTTTATGGCATTAACATTACTTTTTTTATTTTAATATTTTTAAATAATTGTTAGTGTAATTTTATTTTATTTGTAAATAAGAAAAATACAACTTTTTTCTTAAATAAATATACCTCTTATAAAAAATATTTAGATGTGAATTATAAGGTTTTAATCACATAAATTGAATATAAAAATTATGACATTGACACCATAAAGTTGGTATTGGCACCTTTAGTTATTTTATATCTCTCCATCATATTTAAAGTATACAATTCTTTTTACAATGTGTATCTTTAAAAATTATTTTTTTAAAGGTGTTGACGTTGAATCACACTTTAAAAAATGGATCTTCAAAAATGTGTACCCTGCACCAATTTGGTGTCGGCTTGGTCATGATCTTAAAATTGGATTATTATTATTATAAACAATTTCTATACATAATTATTTATATAGAGGCTGAAATGAAATGCATTTAGTGTATGTTTTATGTGACTAGTTTTTACTTATCACAATGCAGATAGCACACTTTACTTTGTCCAAAAGGATAATTCAACTAACAACATTAAATTGGATTCTTTCGATTAAGAGGTCACGAGTGGTGGGTATCTATTCCATCAAAGACTCATTGGACTTACATCAAATCTGAATTGTTTTATGTACACTGAAACACCATAAGCATAAGCACAAGCACAAGCACAAGCATGTCATTGGTGAGGCTTGAACCTTGAAAGGTCGGGACTAGTGGTATCCTTCTTATCCGTAGGAATAATTTTTGAGCTTAGGAATAGTTAAAGGGCTAAAGGAATGGGATCAGGGCTAAAGGTTGGTGAGTGAAATCAATGTCCCACTTTCACTAGCCTAGGAAGTGATCATTAATTGTATTTAATATGTCTAAATTCTATGTGATTTTTTTGTAAAGCATTGGATAAAAGTAATCCCGAGAGTGTCCTGAATACTCTAAATGCTCTAATCCTCTCTTCAAATATATGAACATAAAGAGAAACACAACCTTCCCTAAAAAATCAAGTATAGAAGTCAAGAAACCCTCCCCATATTATAATTATATAGAATTCAACCTTCCCCATACTTAGTTATAGATGTCATATTTATTACATGATCATCCATGTGAGCACTAGTGAATGGGGCCAACATTGAAATTTCTTCAATATGTGCCTGTATGCACTGACTAGATACTTGGTTAAAGGTTTTCTAATTTTTCTAAAGGCACGGGGTTAAGGTATGGGAGGGTTTCAATACTTAAGGATGCTTGATGTCACTACATAATACTTAAGGAGGGTTTGATTATTGAATTACCAAGTCGAGTTGATGTCATAGAAGATTCAATTCACCCACCAATGTCATCTTGCACCGACCCCGCATAGTGAGCAATGAATGGGGACAACGTTTAAATTTCTTCAAACTATGCATGTATGTGTCGAAATTAGACATGGTTACACTAGACACATACCTTTACGGTATGGGAGGGTTTCAAGATTCAAGGATATATGATGTCCCGACTACATAATATTTGAGAATGTCCATTTTTGCAACAACGTTCATAATGGGCGTCTCATTGTCAAATGTCGTTGTTTCCATCTGTAGAATCTTTGTTGGAACTCTCTTGAAATTTCATGGAACTTCCAATTCAACCACCAAAAATGTCATGCACCGACCCCACATAATGAGCAGTGAATGGGGCCAACATTGAAATTTCTTCAATATGTGCTTGTATGCATCGAAATTTGACATGGTTAGACTAGACACATGCCTTAACGATATGGGAAGGTTTCAATACTCAAGGATGTATGATGTCATATAGAAACATATTGAAAAAATTTCAATGTTGGCCCCATTCACAGGTCATTGTTGTCCAACATGTACTCTAGGCCTAGTACAATGTCTTTTAATAGTTGTTTCCTTTAAAATTCGACCGATCAGAAAATTAAAATGAAACGAGGATGAGATGAGATGATATATAGAGTGGGTATGTGAGTGATCTTTGAGTATAAGGTAAAATATCTCTTTCATGTCATACACAACACAAGGGAAAATGAATACCGAGTGAACAATTGTTTAACATGTGGAGACCATTATCTCAAACATTGACTCAATTCCTCCATTGATCAAGTTGATGTATTGGACCTCATTCAACATTGAATACTACCTAATTATGCATCATGTTATTTGGTATCCCTTTGGAAAAGTATCAATAAGCCCCTCATTGGGTGCTCCCATATCAACATTGACACTCGACACACCAATAATCAACCTCCATTCCTCTAACAAACTCTACAAATATTTGTAATGAAAAAGTTCATAATACATGTTGTGGTTTAACCATCTCACATTTCCTTGGAATATCCACAAGAATGCACAATTTCTCACACCCTCGTACATGGATCAAGATATTAACAATGATAAATTGTGTCCGGTGATATTTATTCCTCTCAATGAACTTCCTCTATGTTTTACGCTGGTGTTCATTAGACAATGACTTCAACCCAACATAAAAAAAATTGATTAAAAAAGATTTGACCATGAGTAATATTATCAATAGTAATAGACTCCCTTGCAATCCTCAACCTAATGAACAATTCTTTAACATGTGGATACCATTATCTCAAACATTGGCTCAATCTCTCCATTGAGCCACCCGATGTATTGGACATCACTCAACATTGAATAATTCCCAATTATGGAGCATGTTATTTGGTATCCCTCTGGAAAAATATCAATAATCCCCTCATTGGGTGCTCCCATATCAACAATGACACTCAATCCACCCTTTGTAATGGCCCTTGGGAAAAACATTCCATGTAAACATTTGTGGACACCACACATGCTTTAGAATCAAGTTCCATAGATGCATTTTTTGCATGCACCCCAGCCTTATCCCAAGCTTCAACATTAATATTTTTGACATGTGATTGAGCCCCTTCAACATAAACATTTATTCACATGATTTGTAGATGCAAATCTTCCCATAGGCCTATGGGAAGAGTTGTAGTTGTACTTGTGGGAAGAGTTGTAGCATCCAAGGTAGTAGTAGAGAGTGAGATCTACTCTGAGGCATGAAGAACCCTTGACCCCAAATTCAAAGACCTTCTCTGATGATGAGATGTACCATAGGAGAAGATCTATGGGCAAAAGGAAGTAGGTATTTCATGGATTAATGAACCCATCTCTCCTACCATATGAGGTTGAATGAAGAAAACTAAGTATATTTGGGTGTCCCGAGGGAGAATTGGTGGGGTTCCCGTATTTCCCACTGCGTCGTCGACTGGTAGAGGTAGTGCATCGATGGGTAAAATGAGTAAAATTATAAAAAGTACTCCCATTGCCAAAAATAACTCAATAAATGAATAAAATGTACTCTCATTTCCAAAAATAACTAAACTAAATCTAGAGTATGAAAAATTGTTTTGATATACTTTTCTATAATGTGATGTAAATTTCTAAAACTTGCAACAATTACATTAACTTATCGGGTTAATGTTCCATATCTAGGGCCCTATAATATTTAATCCATGAGTGACATATGGTTATCATTTCAAGGATTGGTACACCATGGATGGTTGTTAGGGCCTAATCCATGGTCGAAGGCTAAAATCCAGGGAATTGAACAATAAAATTTACTTTATATGCTTCAAAAAAGTCATGCATTAGGATTTGGGCCATCACACAAGTCCCACTTTCCTTTATATGAGCCTAAATTACCGCCATATATGAGGATTTTTCCTCTCTATTATTATTGTTTTCATTCACCCACCACAAATGTCATCTTGCACCGACCCCACATAGTGAGAAGTGAATGGGGACAACGTTGAAATTTCTTCAAACTCTGCATGTATGTGTCGAAATTCGACATGGTTAGACTAGACACATGGCTTGACGGTATGGGAGGGTTTCAATACTCAAAGATGTATGATGTTCCCACATAATCTTTGAGATCGTCCACATTTGCATCAACGTTCATCATGCTGCACCTCTCATTGTCATCATTCATCATTCCCTTCTATAGAATATTTGTTGGAACTATCTTGAAATTTGTCATGGAACTTCAAATACAACCATCATAAATTTCTTCCACTGACCCCTCACAATGAGCAGTGAATGGGGACAACGTTGAAATGTTTTCAATCTGTGCCCGTATGCATCAAAATTTGACATGGTTAAACTAGATAGTTTCCTTGAAGGTATAGGAGGGTTTCGATACTTAAGGATGTTTGATGTCCCCGCATAATATTTGAGATCATCCATGTTTGCATCAGCGTTCAATATAATGGATGTCTCACAGTGAGCATAGTGAATGGGGCATGCCTTGAAGGTGAATGAGCATAGTGAAACTTCTTCCACCGACCCCACATAGTAAGAAGTGAATGGGGCCAATGTTGAAATTTCTTCAAACTGTGCATGTATGTGTAGAAATTCGACATGGTTAGACTAGACACATGCCTTGACGGTATGGGACTAGGGTTTCAAGACTCAAGGAGTATGTATAATGTCCTGACCACATAATTTTTGAGATTGTCCATGTTTGCAACAACATTCATAATGGGGCGTCTCATATTTGTCAAATGTCGTTGTTTCATTCGTAGAATATTTGTTGGAACTCTCTTGAAATGTCATGGAATTTCCAATTCAACCACCACAAATGTCATGCACCGACCTTGCATAGTGAGCACTAGTGAATGGGGTCAACATAGAAATTTCTTCAATATGTGCATGTATGCAGCAAAATTTGACATGGTTAGACTAGACACATGCCTTGACGATATGGGAGGGTTTCAAGACTCAAGAATGTTTGATGTCCCGACCACATAATCTTTGAGATCGTCCATGTTTGAAACAACGTTCATAATGGGGTGTCTCCTATTTGTCAAATGTCATTGTTTCCATCCATAGAATCTTTGTTGGAACTCTCTTGAAATGTCATGGAACTTCCAATTCAACCACCACAAATGTTATGCATCGACCCCGCATAGTGAGCACTAGTGAATGGGGACAACGTTGAAATTTCTTCAATATGTGCATGTATGCATCGAAATTTGGCATGGTTAGACTAGACACATGCCTTGACGGTATGGGAGGGTTTCAAGACTCAAGGATGTATGATGTCCCGACCACATAATCTTTGAGATCGTCCATGTTTGAAACAACGCTCATAATGGGTATCTCATTGTCAAATTTCATTGTTTCCATATGTAGAATCTTTGTTGGAACTCTATTGAAATGTCATGGAACTTCCAATTCAACGACCAAAAATGTCATGCACCGACCCTGCATAGTGAGCAGTGAATGGGGCCAACATTGAAATTTCTTCAATATGTGCCTATATGCATCGAAATTTGACATGGTTAGACTAGACACATGCCTTGACGGTATGGGAGGATTTCAAGAATCAAGGATGTATGATGTCATACAAAAACATTTTGAAAAAAATTCAACGTTTGCCCCATTCACAGGTCACCATTGCCCATCATGTACTCTAACCCTAGTACAATGTCTTTTAATAGTTGTTTCCTTTAAAATTCGATTGATCAGAAAAATAAAACGAAATGATAAGAGCCCTAGTAAAATGTCATTTAATAGTTGTACTCTAGCCAAGAAGACCCACAAACCCTTTTTGAAGTGTCATTATTATAGAAAACTTGTCACAACATCTGTAAAATGCAACATATTTATAGATTTTATAACGTCGCAATTCCGACGATCATTGACCAAATCAAAGTTGACTTGGTCAAAATACTAGGTGACCATTGGAGGGGGAAAACCTAGTTTCCACAATGTCGCAACACGACCACTATCTTCACAAACATGGCAAGAGAGACGATTATGTCACAAACGTGGCAAGAGAGACGACTATGTGGAAAACATGGCAAGAGAGACAACAACGTGGAAAGAGAGACATCAACGTGGAAATATCAATGTTATCGGGCAATATGGAAAAAAAAGAAAAAATACCTCTATTTTTCGACAGTATGGCCAATTTTGTCCACAACGCCGCAAATAGAACGTCATAATTTTTACAATGAGTACTAGTGTCACTCAGTCTTGGTTCTGGGACTATTTGTTGGTAGAGCAAGAAGCAATCTTCCATTTCTCTATCTTCAGCCGAGGTAGAGTACAGAGGGGTAGTTAACATAACCATTAGGGCTATGTGGCTACAACATTTTCCCATTGAGTTGGGCATTCATTTTCACAGGCCAATCGTCATCTAGTGTGACAACCAGAGCACTCTGAATTTATGTAGAGATCTAGTTCAAAGGTAGCAAATGAAGCACATCGAGATTCACATGCACTACATCCAGGACTTATTACACGAGGGGATCATCGACCTACAGTTCTGTCCTTCAGCAGAACATACGGCAGACATCTTCACCAAGACCTTCACTGAGCAAAAGTTCCATTCTCTGCGTAGTCATCTTGGAGTGAAGGACACATTTTCCTAGAAATTGTATTTCTTCTTTTTACATACATTTTACCTTGAGGGGGGGGGTTTTCCCATGAGGTTTTCCCTTTTTCCTCACTTTATTTCAGTGTATCTTTTGTATTTGGGTACCTAACATGGCCTTGTTGTCGGGACCCATTCTTTATTTTCACCATAGTGATGTTCAGGGGGGATGTTGGATTTACTTCACACACACCTAGGATTTCTTTTTCCTAAGATTTTTCTTTGTTTACTAGTCATAATTAGTCATTATTCAATATCCTATATTTTAGGGGAGAATATTCTCTTTCAGTTGACACTTCAGTTTGACTAGTTGAGTTGAGTTTAGATGCTACATCAGTTTTGTCACCATGCAACATTGGGATCATCACCATGCCAATGCGCACTTTCCTTGGGATAATCACCAGACTGGCGCATTACCCTTGATTCCTTGTTCTAATTCTCACTACTCTCTGTTCAGTCAGTTAACTAAAGACTAGTTGACTAGTTAACTCAGCTAGGTGGAAGTTCACTCCTGTAACTGCTTGATAGACTAGACTAGGTGGTAGTTCACTCCCGTAACTATTGGTGTGTGTCTATATCACTCTAGACCACCACTATGGCCCACTGGTTCTCCTACAGTGCGCACTCATTGATTTATAAAGAGTATATCATGTGTAAATTATTCATTATTCATAACAGTTAATGAGAATTCTTCTATTCTTTCTCTCTTTCTTTTTCTTTCTCAATTTCTCTCTACAAATATGTGTAGATTTTTCTAGCTAGATCTATTATGTGCAGATTCAACACATTTACAAAAATATGTAAAGAAATATGCTTGAAATGGAAAAACAAATGGATAAGAAGATGAATGAAAATAGTGCACAGATGGAAAATAAGTTGGATAAGAAGATGGTGACATGAAAAATAAGATAGATGAAAATAACGAAGAAATACAAAAATCCATGAAGGAATTGCAAAATTCCTTGTTCTCCATCCATTACATCACCAGTGAAATGGAATACAAAGGTTCAAGTGGTGGAAGACCACATAGGGAGCCAATAAGAGGTTCTCAAATTATTGAAGGACACCTTGGTTATGGCACAAAGTAAGATGAAACAACAAGCAGATCGACATCATAGTGAAAGGTAATTTGAATTTGGAGAATAGGTATTTCTGAGGATACAACCATATTAACAGATATCCCTCAAGAAACAAAAGAAGGACACTAAATTAGCACCCAAATATTATGGCTCTGTTGACCAAAATTGGTCATCTATATTTTCCCTCTCCTGGAATATTAAAAAAAATGATATCAAAAGAAGAAAATATTTGGATGAGAACAAGTTCATTGTGTATCCCTCGATATCAACTTCATCGATCATTTTTTGGATTTGAAATCCAATTTTGTATGCTCAAGATATCCAGGTTTGAAAATGGTGCTTCTTCCATTTGGATTAAAGCTAATTCATCTTAGAACCATGTCGTTTTCTTGGTTTTCTTAATTCTCCATACTTAGAATTTCAAAAATTTCAAAATTATACACTTCATACTCCTTTACCTTGTTATCTCTATACCCCATTCTCCCCTTCCCTCATTCCACACTTAATATCATTATGCATACTCTTCGATAGAGGACCCACTCGTCCCTATCCCTTGAACTCTGCTACCCATGAATTATCCCCCCCTCCTTTACATCATTCTACCTCACCACTAACTTTCACTCCACTCATTTTCCCTTTACCCCATCACTTCCCTTATTCCACACTCAATTTATTTTATTTCGCACGCCCCCCCTCCTTTACATCATTCTACCTCACCACTAACTTTCACTCCACTCATTTTCCCTTTACCCCATCACTTCCCTTATTCCACACTTAGTTTATTTTATTTCCATAAGAGGATGGACCTCTCCTCATCCCCTTATCCCTCCACACCCATTCATTCCTCCGCCCGTCACTCCACATTACTTAACCATTTTATCAAACTTCCTTTCCTCCCCTCCTTCTCCACGACCCCTCTCCCCTTCTCCACCTGCCTTATCTCTCCTTATTTAGGACTTCTCTCCTCCCACACTCGTGTTTCTTTTCCCATTAAACTTGTATCCTAAGTTTTATTCAACCAATGAAGTTAGTCCATGTGGAAACCAATCAATGGATGACATGGAAACTTTATCAACCTATGAAATCATGAAACATGGAATTGTATGAATGGTGAAACATGGAAACCTGTGGTATCCAACCATATTTTGACATGTGGGTGATGAATCAACGATGATTGGGCATAGGTGGAAGATGAACATTTTTTTCAAAATATTAATTAAGTAATTAATCTCTTAAAGCGGTCAAATATTTCTAAGGCTCCACAATCTTCTCATGTTTCACATGTAAAGTGTATTAAACTTTACATTATATAAACTAAAGTATTTTTTATTACCATGCATGTGGGATAACCATTTTGTAAAAAAACCAAATAACTTACAAAGAAAAAACGAATTTGATCAAGGGCCTGCATTTTCCTAGAAATTTAATCAATGACTGTTGAGCAACGATTTTGCAGAGGCCATAGCTTGAGCTCTGGGTGACGAAATCACACAAATTTTATATCGTTGGAAATTTATTTCGATGAAGAAGGTGATGGTATAGGTTTAAGGATTTAAAATGACTATATTTTCCCATAAATTTAAATATCAATCAGTTTCATTTTTAATGGATCCACTTGACAACTCAACTTCATGAGGTCATATCTTGAGATCCGGGAGTCGGATTTCAACAAAATTTATATCATTGGAAAGATAAGACAATGAATATAACATATGAAGTGATTTAAATGGCTTAAAATTTGATTATAACTTCCATAAAATTAAAATAAAGTCCCCATCTTTATAGGTCAATTAATTAAATTTTGAAAATAAAAGTTTTATTAATTTTTTTTATTAAAAGCAAAAAGGGACCCATTTGAAAGATACATATGTTAATGATATGAATTCATTAAATACACTTAAATAAGGCACTAATTAAAGTACATTTTTGGAGAAGAAAATTGTAGGGAGAATTCAAGAAGGGAAAATCCCTAACTACTCAAGTAGTTGGAAGATCTAATTTTAAAAAGAAAAGAAGTGTTTCATCAAGGGTTCCACAATCAGAATTATTGATAGGGCCAGGGGAAGAATATCAAAAGAAGAAGGTACATATATCATATGCAGTGAAGCTTCTTATCAACGAAGAGAAATGTCCATCTTCTCCACTCTTTTTCTTCTTCTACACCATTTCTCGTAGCTTTATGCTTGAATCTTTGAATTGGGTACATGGTTGAGTTGTTGAGTGTTCTTCTTGTATTCTTAAAAAGATTTTTATTATGTGATAATGGAGTATTTACAACCATATATATGACTGTCATATATTTTTTAATGAAGAACATCTTTCATGAATAAAACTCCACAAAAAATTACTTCGGGGTTGTTTTCAATTGTATCTTGTAACTTTGAGTCTTAAGTATGAGATATTTGAAAATGATCTATCAAATTCTATTTTGATATTAAAAGTAATACTCTTTTAAAATTATTTGAAATGATCAAATTATTCTCTCATATTTCTCATGAAGAAGATATGGGTGCATTTGTATGTGATTAAGAATATTGTATATTTGAGGTTGATCACAAAGAAATTATGATGTTGAAGCCTTCCTTCAATCTTTTCTATTTTTAAAAGACTTTTTGTTGCAACTAAAGATCATATCAGGTTATTGAAGAACCATTTTATTGAATAAATTCAAGAAATAAATATCTAGGGTTTGTTTCCTAAGCATTCTCCTAATCCAATATATCACAGATATATCTTTTAGCCAAAGAGGAGTACCACCTCTATAAAAACACAGGGGGATTCATATCCTCGTGAGGTTGTGATTTTCGTCTATGAAAGATTCGAAAATCAATAGGCCCCTATAAGGTTTTTCAAAGAATTGGAATTGTGGATTACAAATTTGAGTTGCCTCCATCTTCACATGTACATCTAGTCTTCCATGTTTCTTTCTTAAAGAAGGTAATCAAAAACAAGATCCCATTCCAAACTATTTTACCAAAGATTAATGAAGAAGGAAACATCATACTAGAACCAAAAACAATCCTTGAAGAAAGGATTAAGTAGTTGAGAAATCGAGCAATCGTGGAGTACCTCATCAAATGGAAGAACATACCAATGGAAGAAGCAACATGGGAAGATGAGTTCTTCATGCAGAAACACCCACAGTTAGTTAAATGTTGAGGAAAACACTTGTTTGAAGGGGAGGGGCATGTTAAGACCTACAAAAAGTCTCATTTTATGTGTAAACCCCCTTATTAAGTCCTACATATTCAATTATTACATTTATATTATTATAATTGTATGCCGGATAGAACCCTTCATGGTACCCTTTCATTATAATTGGACCCTTTGTCTCATATATATATATATATATATATATATATACCGAGGAGACCTATCCTTAGGATCATCTCATCACATCTCATATAGTATTATGAATTGGATATATTGTAAAAGGATGTTTCCCCCTAGAAGTGGACTGTATTCATTGAATTTTTATCATTTTTAAGGCATTGGATCATAACAGAGGGTTACAATTAGGAAAAATGACCATGATTGATTATGTTCTAATGAAACATTCTTTATTTTTTGAAATAATGAAATTTGATGCCCCAAAAAGTATCCTTATTTATTTCTTTAAATTGCTAGTAAACAAAGATGTAACTTCTCTATTTAACAGATATGCACCTCTATTTAGCGCACATGCATGCACGCGTGTGCGCACACGCATGCACGCGTGTGCGCGCGCACACACACACACACTTAAATGTGTTTTCTATATGTTGGACCAACATTTTGGATGCAATTTTGAGAAATATCCTAAGTGTTGAGGAGATGCACAGTAACAGAGGAAATAAGAGAAGGAAGGATCAAAGTGCACAGTAAAGGTGCATTCAGGATCAAAGTACGTAGTAAAGGTGCATTTGGTGATGCATAAGGAAATAAATAAAATAAATAAAGAAAAGAGGTAAAGAAAGAGATAAAATCTTGGAAAAACAACATGCAGGCACAAAGGCGGGAAAAGCATGCACAAACCATGAGTTGTCATGAGTTTTCATGAGTTGTAATGAGTTATAATGAGTTTTCATAGGGTTTTGAGATAAGCTAGTAGGGTTTTGAGCCCTAAAATCTAAGTATAAATATGTAATGGGTTGGAAAGAATAGGATACTGAGAGAATAGGCTGCCGAGAATGAGAGATTAGACTGCTTATGAGAGAGATTCTATGTCTGAAGGTTTAAGAGATATTTTGTAGAGAGAGGCTTGCACTGTAGAGCGGCTAGGTAGGATGGAGAACTATACCTTGGTGTATCTATTGTAAGCGTAGTGTGCATGATGAATAATATAGAAGCCATCCATTATGAACGTAGCCCAAGGATTTGGTGAACCACATTAAATATGTGTCTCTATGTGTTGTGTTAATGTGATTTCTTATGGATAATATGTTTATGCATGTTAGTATAGATATGTTTTCTATATGATTGATGTGAAACAATAACGAATGGTTCTGTGAATGCTTTATGTTGCAATTTGCGTTATCATGTTACTACATAATATAGTTTACTAATTAATCCAAGGATATTATATACAAAATATTGTGCACAAGGTAAATAAGTAGTAATGGACATGTTGATAGCCTCACATCCTCTCACCTCTGCAGAAACTTGGTTCCTACATCCCCAGTAGATACTTTGGGTGAGACTTCACTTGCATTAAGGTGAAGCCAAAAGGGTCGATATCTGAAGGGTTTTGTTGGTTGGATAACTTGAACCTAGTGATCCAGGTGGATATTGGTGGCCACCCGCCTATTCCACTTGGACCCCCACCATTTCTTCTTTTTTTCAGTTTTTCAGTTTCCGCACAGTTTACTATTTTTAGCAGTTTTTTCGGGTCCTGAATTTTTGGAGACGTTTTGAGGCCTTAAACGATGTTTTTTGGGAAAATGGGGAGAAACATGGATTGCGGATCATGTTTCTCACCCAAAATTTGTAGTCCTCAGATATATCTTTCTAACGAGGTATAGAACGCGTCAAACAGAGATCGTATGCCAAAGTTACGTCCTCGGGAAGTTGATGTACCAACTTACCCAAACGGGGCCCATAGTCTTGGCATTTCATCTCCTAGGGTTAGGTATTTGGATATTTAGGGTTTTCCATTGTTTCTTAATAATAATAGGCCTTCGAGCCTCATTGTAACACAGTTCAGAGGCCAGTAGCCGCCACATCTCTTCTCAGAGATAAGCTACCAGCGCCCTAGCTAGTTTATTTCCATTCTGTTTGTAAGCATATTTCAGTCATTTGTTATTAATGAAATGAAGTCTTACTTCTGCTGCATCTCTGTGTTTATGTGTATTTATGTATTTCATTGTGTTCCTACATAAATCCGGATCACCTAGGGTCTTACAACCACATGCCAACAAATGGTTTTGTTTCTGGGACCCAAAATATATAGTTGAGGGAATGTTTTGAAGGCCAACTGAGAAAGAGACCGTCGAATTGTTGGAAGGGAAGGAACGATATTTTTACCGAAGAGAGAATAGAATCCCTCAAATGAGCAATGAACAATGGTTACAAATGTATTTTTTTATGGAGTCGCATGAGATTTACTTTGACGAATTTAGGATTATTTTGATAGAATGGTTAGAAAGATTAGTGGAGAATAACGAAAGATACCATACTACAACGTCAAGGAACTAGACTCTTGAGTTGGAAAGGAAATTGAATTATGTAAGCAATAAGACTTCTTGAGCAGTTAATATTAGCAAACCGACACAAGATAATACCAATTGGTCGATTGACAGGAGTACCAGTGAATATAGATGGGGTGCACAGTATAGCATATTTTGAAGTCATCGAGGTTGCTCACAATAGCCATCCATATCCAGAGCTAATGGGGATCGAATGGGCCTTTGACAATCATGCGATCAATAATCTGGAGAAGAGGGAAATAATATTTGAGGCAGGGAACTTGAAGGTTACACACCATTGGATCCGACAAAAGGAAATAGATACATAGATCCAACGAAAGGGAATGAAATTGATAACTTGTATAACGTGACTGTGTAAATGGATGATTATGTTAACCCGACTGCAGACAATGCACTAAGTTGGAGAATCACTAGCTCATGTGCGCCATATTTAGAGGAAGGTATGGAACATTGGAAAAAGAGAATGAATGAAGTATAAACCAGGTTGTGTGCCCACGCTATTCGATCGTTGTGATGGATTGGAATGGAGTTATGTGATCCACCCAAGTATGATGGTTTGACTGACACATGATCTTTTGTATAGGTGGTTGAATTGCAGATACCCAAACAACAAAGTTTGTTGGCATTAGATGTTCTCTTGAAATCCACTCCATCCACATGGTGGGCTACACACAAAGAAGGAATAGAAGACTGGCAGCAATGTAGAATATTAATACAAGTCATAGTTGGTACCGAGTTTGAGCATATTGCGCAGAAGTATATGAGGGTAGGTGATCCAACATATCAAATTGCATAGTGTTGAAATATATGGAGTTCAATACAGAAGGAGGAATGGAAACATAGGTTCATACATACATTAGATACGATTCCCAAGAATTGGTACCTAGAACTATAAATTCACAAGAAACAACGAACTTGGGCAAGTTATCTCAAAGGTTTAAGGTAACATTTACATTTGAGAATGAATATCCATTAATAGATGTAGCTTTGTAGGCCATTAGAAACAAGATATTTTAAAAAGAAGGATTGATGGAGGTAGAACCTATGTGTAGTGTGCATAGAGAATCTGTGATACTTCATGAATTGTTGGAATGCTATAATGTTGTAAAGACAATTAGGATGAGGAAGATCCAAGGAATATACAAGTACTTGAGACTGGGGGGAACACATAGTAGAAGGTCCATAGCTTGAATATATTTTGTATGCATAGCCACTAAGGACAAGAAAGGTAAATATTGGAACAAAAGAGAATCCAAAGTTTGCGCAGATAGGTGATTACTAGAATGATGAAACTATGGAGAAGATTGCAGACTTATTGTTCGAGTATCATGATCTATATCCAACTACATTTTCAGAAATGAAAGGGATAGTTGGTGAGTTAGGAGAAATGAAGATCCCTTTGAAACCATATCCTAAGACAGTAAGATAAATATCCTATAGGATGAATCCAAATTATACAAAGAAGGTGAAGGCAGAGATAGACCAAATGTTGGAAGAAAGAATCACTGAACCAGTAGTAGAATCAAAATGGATAAGCCCAATGGTAGTGAAAGATAAGAAGTGAGGGGGAATCAGTATTTTTGTAGACTTATGGAAGCTAAATGATGCATGTCTGCATGATCCATTTCCAACACTATTTATGTAACACCCCTTTTACTGCCGAATGGTTTTGTAGGTGTTACTACGCGGAAAAACACATACACATTCATTGTTGATTACGTGCATTTACGCAGTGAAATACATTTAAGCTCAGAGTACTCATAAGAGATATTTTAACATAATTATCCATGGAAATTACATTAATCCAAATGCACAACAGAATGCATGATCATTTTAATACACATAGATACAAAGCATATTGATAAAAGTGTGATAAAGCATAGATAACACTTATCTTGTAATAGTAGTGAAATCCACCAACCAAGTGCAGGCCTTCCACGATCCTCCCAGCCTTAGACCACACTGCTCATCAGCTCAATAGTGGGTCACCCCCGAGCTGGGACCGAGCTCCACCCCAAGGCAAGGAATCCTAGGTCCTAGGTTAGGCTGAGGTTACAGCGAAAATAACGCAGAATATATGGCAAGTTTCTTCCCAAAGATGCCATCTTACGCCCACTACTACCAGACTCTCATTCCCCACATGCCTATTCCGCCCAGGGAGTATACACCTTCACATGCACAGTCCATCGGTGCTAAACTCCCTCTTCGGGTCATTCATCGTGGTCGGTCTGCACATGGCGGTGTTTATATTTTATTAATCATTCTGTATATATATACGAATACATCAGCAAGCTCATGGCCTTCAACACTTAGGCTCCCTGGCCTATCAACACATAAGCCTACCAATTACACAAAACTTGGCTCACCAACCTATAAAACATAATTACAATTCCTTTAAAAATATGGTTTACAATGGGGCTCGGCCTTGGGGACACTACAATCCCCCTCCCCTTATTTTTTCACTGTCCTCAGTGCAGCTTTACACAGCATCTACATGCCTTTCAAAATTTTCAAAAAGATACAGGTACTCTGCCCGCATAACCTCTTCATGTTCCCATGTCATGTCCTCAGGACCGTACCAGGTCCACTGGACCTTTACAAGTTCTATAGCTTGATTCCGGAGCTGTTTGCTTTTCCTGTCCAATATGCGCACATATGCACTTGCAGGACACCCTCTGGTTCCACCTGGATCACATTCCAATCGATAACATGATTAACATCAGGTACATATTTCTTAAGCAGTGAAACATGAAATACATTATGTATAGTCATAGATGCAGGTAATGCAAGCATGTATGCAACCGGTCCAATCCTTTCCAGGATCTCAAATGGCCCACAAAATCTTGCTGCCAATTTGGCGCAACTTCCCAGCTTCAAGGAACTTCTGTTAGTTCTCACTTTCAGGAAAACATGGTCACCCACGTTGACTTCTCTATGGGTTCTATTACTATCAACGTAACTTTTCTGCCTGTCCTGGGCAGCTTTCAGATTCTGTTTGATTTTTATCATTTGATCCTCCATCTCTTTGAGTAGTTCGGGTCCAACTACTACTCTGCCAGAACGGATTATCCCAGCTCACTGGAGTGTTGCACTTTCTTCCATAAAGCGCTTCGAATGGGCTCATCCTTAATGATGCATGGTACCCATTATTGTAGGCGAATTCTACCAAATACAAGTAGTCCTCCCACTTTGATGGTTTATCCATCACATACATTCTCAGCATGTCTTCTATTACTCTATTTACTTTCTCTGTCTATCCATCAGACTCGGGATGATATGTTGTACTAAAGTTCAGATTCGTTCTGAATCCCTTGAACAGTCCTTTCCAGAAATTCGATGTGAATTTCGGGTCTCTATCAGACACAATTGTCTTAGGAACTCCATGCAAGCGTGCGACTTCTTTTAGGAAAATATCAGTAACATCTGCTGCTCTGTGGGTGGTTTTCAGTGGAATAAAATGGGCAGCTTTAGTAAGCTTGTCCACCACCACCATGATTGAATCATGCTGCTTGCTTGTTTTGGGCAATCCTGTGATAAAATCCATTGTTACCACGTCCCATTTCCACTCAGGAATAGGTAAAGGCTACAACAACCCTGCTGGGTGTCTATGCTCAATCTTAACCTTCTGGCATTCCATACATCTGGCGATGTATTCAACAATTTCCTTCTTCATACCTGGCCAAAAATAATGGCTTTTGACTGCTGCCACAGTCTTCTGATATCCAGGATGACCAGCATAAGTCACGTCATGCATCTCCTTTAGAATTGCTAGCTTCAATTCTCGGTCCTTAGGTACATACTCTCTGTTTTTATACAGAAGTAAACTATCAATTCCTAAGGTATAACCTTCCTCGGTCTGTGGTTTCTCACATTGTTGTAGCTTTGCTACAAGTCTTTTGTACTGCAAATTAGCATTTGCAGCTTCGAGAATTCTGTCTTTCAACTCAGTTCTGTACATGCTAATGGTTGTAGCATGTAATTCATGCACTTTTCTGCTGAGTTCATCAGCCACTTTATTTTCTTTCCCTTTGATATGCTTGATATCAAAGTCATATTCGCACAGAAACTCCAGCCATCTGATTTGCCTGGCATTTAAGGTTGGTTGTTCAAATAAATATTTCAGACCGTTATGGTCTGTTCTTAAC
>ML777080.1:2860-26186 GCA_009831015.1 Picea engelmannii | reverse complement strand
TGTTCTTCCTCTGTCTTGGAATACACCAAGATATCGTCCAAGAAGACTATGACAAACTTGTCCAGATAATTTCTGAACACTCCATTCATTAAGCACATGAAGACAACAGGCGCGTTGGACAATCCAAACAACACCACTGTAAATTCATAGTGACTGTACCTTGTTCTAAAGGCGGTCTTGCTAATGTCTTCATCTTTTATCCTCACTTGATGATATCCAAATCGAAGATCTATTTTCGAAAATACATTCGCATCCTTCAACCGATCAAAAAGATCATTAATCCTTGGCAGAGGATATTTGTTCTTGACAGTGACCTTATTCAGCTGTCGAAAATCAATGCACAGCCTCAACGTCCCATCCTTCTTCTTCATGAATAGGACCGGGGCTCCCCACAGTGACACACTGGGGTGAACGTAACCTTTCTTTAGTAGGTCTTCGAGCTGCAGTTACAACTCTTTCAGCTCTGGCGTACTCATCCTATAAGGAGCTTTCAAAACCGGAGTTGTTCCAGGCATCAAAATTATAGAAAAATCGATGTCCCTCTTCGGAGGTAGTCCAGGCACCTCCTGAAACACGTCCTTAAATTCTTGGAGCACACTATGGTCTTCCAAATTCGATACTACATCTTGGAATGCTTCTTCCACCCGAGCTGCAAACAATTGACAGCCCTTTCGGTAACATTTCTTCAGCTGCATGGCTGAGATTTATCTAACAGCCATGGCTCTAGGAATTCCTTGGATTGTTACCTGATTTCCCTCTTCGTTCAGGCATGTGAACCTCTTGTTATGTCAATCTAGAAGGGCATGGTTCTAGTCCAACCAGTCCATCCCAATTAAGCAATCATATGAGCCTAAAGGTAAAATGTTCAATTCCACCCTAGTGCTCATTCCTTTCATGTCCACCGAACAGGACTTAACCAATTCAGTGACCTTCCTCTTGGTCCCTGTGGCTAACTGCACCAACCAAGACTTCTCATGTTTGTTCTTCATTAGATGCAAACTTTCCACCACTCTAGGATCTACATAACTATGGCTAGCCCCCGAATCAATTAAAATAACAAGTGGTCGGTTGTTAATCATACCTTCCACTTCAATCATGTGCGATTGAAATTCTGCTTGCTTGTTGTCCAGGGCTGTGTAGATCCTCGGCATTATGCTGCCCATATCCTCCACTGTTTCAGCTTGCTGAACAATATGTACAATTCTCGCCTTATCATTTTTATGGGGACAATCTCTATACTTGTGGTTTCCTTGACAACCCCAACACTGAATGGGTGCCTGTCGCTGTCTTTGTGCACCCTCTTCAGTCCTTCTCAGCTCTCTAAACGATGGTTGTCCCTGGCGACTGTTTCGGAAAAAGAAAGGCTTGTCTCCCTTCTGCCTCTGTTCTTTCTTAAACCTCTTCTGGTCATCCCAAGCCTTCCGAAAGGTAGGCTTCTCCTTTGGTTGTTCGTATAAACATTTCACTTTTCTGATGGTCTCTTCCATGGTCTTAGGATCATCATATTGAATCTTGTCACTCATGAAAGGTGGTAGTCCACTCAGATACCTTTGAATCTTGACAGCGTCGTCTTTGATGAATGGAACATACTTCAGTAGTTCCAGAAAACTTGATTCATACTCATCAATGGTCATACTGCCCAACTTGAGTTCGAAGAACTCCTTCATCTTTCTGTCGTAGTATCTTTTAGTCAGGTATTTCTTCTCGAAATACCTCTTAAACTCCTTCCACATGACCTCTTTCTCTCTGATGTGTTGGACTTGCACAAACTGATCCCACCACATGGACACTTTTCCTTTCAGCTGGTACATTGCAATTCTACCTTCTGCACGGGCAGAATAATTCTGCAGTTGGAAGTATTTCTTCATGCCCAACAACCATGTCTCGGCATCTTCCTCCTTTTTATGTTCTCCATCGAATGTTGGAGGCTTAATATTTTTCATCTCTCCTTTCAATTCCTCCCTTCCAGATTTTCAATGTTTTCTGGTAGGTGATGGGCTTGAACTACTGTGTGTCTTACTGTCAGAACGTCTTTGGGAGCGACTGTGATGTCAGTTGCCACTCCTCGATCTACTTCTTCTTCCATGGGTTCTGCGACTCCCCATCGTACTTGAGTCTCTTCCTTTCTCGAGTTTCTTCTCTATTCTTTCCATGCTCTTCAACATTTTCAAATTGAATTCACCCTGCCGATCCTGGATTTTCAGGAGCTTTCGGCTATCAACGAGGCGATCCTGGGCATCTTTCCGCAATCTTTCGATGAGTTGCATCATATGTTCTTCCTTATCCATCTCTTTTCCGTGCCCATTGGAGTTTGATCCTTCGACCCCCAGGTTAACATACTTTCCTTCCTGTTCGTCTTCCATTTGAGTGGTAATTTGCACTCTTCCCCACTCCATACTCGGCGTTGATTAACTGGAGTTCTGGCCTTCGTTAAACTCTGCAAACGCACTATGCAATTGAATTCGCAATTTGTCAGGCCATTAGACTTTGCGAACAATCCACAATATTTACAAGCTAGTTCGAACAAAATAAAAGACATTTCGTTTTAAATAAGTTTCTTGTACTGGAAGTATTATGTATCTCTTTCATTTCTTTGCAATTGAGGCAATTTCTGGGACTTCGTAACTTCGGAATCTTGGTCCACGAAGATCCGACAGTTAAATATACGAAACCCAAGTCACCCTTTTCGCAACTCGCGATCTCGCGAATTCGTGAGTCAAAGACTCTCGACTCATTTCCTCTAACCACCGATACTCGAGATGCGACACGGGCATGGCTCCCTCCTTTCTAGCGTCTGCTACGCATGACCGTAGCCTAGGTCTAAGTCTAAGTGTTAGCACTCTTCGCTACTCGCACCTTCACGAGTTTCAACGTCGAGCTCCCATGCTTATCTCGCGAATCCCCGAGACGTGAGAAGTCAACGGAGCGTTGACTCCTTTCCTTCTGGCGATGCGTATTCGCCCGTCAGCCGCCCAGGCCCACCTCGTGGTTCTGCCACGTGTCCTCGTGCACGGCTCTCGGCGCTTCGCTACTCGTGAAATCGAAAACGACTCCTTTCAACCTCTGAACCTCCGAACGCGTGATAGGCGATGGGGTTCCTGAACCAACAGTCCTCCCATGATCTGGATCCAACGGTTGTCCTCGCTCCTTGCAATTTCGTGACTTCGCGACTTGGAGCATCCAACTCTTGGGCCCTCACCCTGCGAACTTCCGAGTTCGCGAGACTCGAATCCTGGATCTCTTCGGCACTTCACGACTCTGCGATTGCTCCCACCTGTCCTCCTCGGTTGGACGACTGCGATTCTCTCGCGACTTCGTCATTTCGTGTCCTTGCGCCTCGCGATCCTTTACACCAAATTCTCGGCTCTTCTACTTACGAGCTCCCGAGAGGCGATGTGCCACCTGGCCGCCTGCCGACTCCTGTGGTCCCACACCGTTCTCGAGTGCCGATATCCCGATATGACATTATATAGGCCCCATAACACGGAGCTATCGCCTCTTCGCCACTCGTGAAGTCGAATGACTTCCTCTTCCAACCTTCAGTGCCCGAGTCCCCGATGTGGGTAATCTCGTGACACGCGTCCGATCCCAAACGAACGGTCCAGATCAAGTCTCGCTAGTTCAGAGATTTCGCCCCTAATTACTAAGGTTTATCCTTCGGGCATCTCCCGACAAATCCAACGGCTGTCAGGTTTTCCGACTGAGATCTGATGACTCAGACGGTTTCTAACTTAACTCAGGATTTCGTGTATCGCGATTTCCACACTCCTGTGCCAATTCAAAAGGGATTTTAATCCTTGTGCACATTCTTCAGATCTGACGGTTACAAGGGTTTGCCTTCCCTCCCAGATGGATCCTAAGGTTCTAACACCATTGGTGTAGAGACCTGTCTCCCATGGCCATAGACCACACCAACCTGCAATTTCACTCACCGCTATACTTCCTAAGCTCGTAAGCACGGTCAAGCAACTACTTGACACTCCGGAACAAACCGAGGTCCGACATTGATCCTCTGGACCCAATTTCCTTCTCATTCTCGGTCCAAAGGTCGCTCCACTGGCCCATATAGGCTCAGTGTCGAAACCTTAGCTCTGATACCAATTTGTAACACCCCTTTTACTGTTGAATGGTTTTCTAGGTGTTACTACACGGAAAAACACATACACATTCATTGTTGATTACGTGCATTTACGCAGTGAAATACATTTGAGCTCAGAGTACTCATAAGAGATATTTTAACATAATTATCCATGGCAATTACATTAATCCAAATGAACAACAGAATGCATGATCATTTTAATACACAGAGATACAAAGCATATTGATAAAAGTGTGATAAAGCATAGATAACACTTATCTTGTAACAGTAGTGAAATCCACCAACCAAGTGTAGGCCTTCCACGATCCTCCCAGCCTTAGACCACACTGCTCATCAGCTCAACAGTGGGTCACCCCCGAGCTGGGACCGAGCTCCACCCCAAGGCAAGGAATCTTAGGTTAGGCTGAGGTTACAATGAAAACATCGCAGAATATCTAGAAAGGTTCTTCCCAAAGATGCCATCTTACACCCACTACTACCAGACTCTCATTCCCCACATGCCTATTCCGCCCAGGGAGTATACACCTTCACACGCATAGTCCATCGGTGCTAAACTCCCTCTCCGGGTCTCGGCAATAGGCCGGATCAGGAAGTCTCCGAGCCTAAAGCTGGTGTTGGACACTGTCTGGAAGAAACCTCTTCCAACAACATCCACCTCCCTCACCTAGAGAGAGATCCTACACAGGCACAATTACCCCCCCCCCTTGGACAACGACTCATGTGCTAACTCATATCTGCATGACTACACAGTCAATCGGGAATACAAACTCGGACCTCTCGAACAAGCTCCACAATGGCAACTAGGTCTCCCAGTGTTAATTCCCAGAATTGCTCCAGGGACAATTTTCACAGGGAACTACCCAGACTTCCCTCCCGGCCGAATGGCGTTTCCCATCCGCCCTGCCCAGGATAGACTCACACTCTAGTGTCGGGAATGTGTGATAGACAATCCACGCAAGGGTCAATGTAGGTTCAGACGGTTCAGAAGATGTACGTGGGTGTTTCTATCGGGGTCAAATCTGTTCCTCCTGGCAGTCCGTGAGTCGAACTGGAGAAGAGAACCCCCAACACAACTCATCGTGGCTTTTATTGCGTGGTCAGGGTTGACACTGTTGCCCATGCGACTGCATGCGTTCTGGTAACGTGCGTGCTTCCCACCATTTGGAAATCACATGTCCTTCAAAAGGATTTAAGTTAAAACATATACTGCACATGTCTTTTTGGAAAAATATTAAAATATTACTCCCAAGGCTTAAGCTTTCTGGGCTAAAAAATTAGCCCCTTTTCTACCTCCAACCCCTAATTCCTTGCCTACTCTATGGATTCTCAGTCCCCCTTCACTCATTCATCGTGGTCGGTCTGCACATGGCGGTGTTTATTTTTTATTAATCATTCTATATATATATACGAATACATCAGCATGCTCCTGGCCTTCAACACTTAGGCTCCCTGGCCTATCAACACATAAGCTTACCAATTACACAAAACTTGGCTCACCAGCCTATAAAACATAATTACAATTCTTTTCAAAACATGGTTTACAATGGGGCTCGTCCTTGGGGACACTACATTTTACAGATGAAGTATTGGAGAATGTAGGGGGGAAGGAGGCCTACTCTTTCACGGATGGTTTCTCAGGATATCACTAGATAAAGATTGCATAGGAAGACAGACATAAGACTACCTTTGTGATAGAGGGGGGAAGCTATCAATATACAATGATGCCTTTTGGACTGAAGAATGCACCTACAATCTTCTTGAGAGTATTTTTCGCAGCCTTTAATGAATTTATTCATAAGTTCCTAGAAGTTTACTTAGATGATTGTACTATGTTTAGTCTATTGCAAGATCATATAGAAGTACTAATATTAACGTTGGATAGATGTAGGCAATGCCATATTTCATTGAATTTGAAGAAATGTATTTTTTTGCGCCTTTTGGAATTTTTTTGGGCCATTTGATATGTAAGCATGGATTACTAGTGGATCCTACCAAGATTGCAGTTATTTTGGACTTACAACCACCTACATCAGTCAGAGAGTTAAGAGAAACCCTGGGCCATACAAGATACTATAGGAAGTTCATTAAGGGATGTGCACATATTATAACACCCATGGAGAAGTTGTTGAATAAAGAATCTAAATTCCAATGGAATGAGGATTGCTAGAAAGGTTTGGACACATTGAAACATAAGTTAGTGATTGTGCCAATTTTGATATTTCCATATTAGAAGAAGGAATTTCATGTTCATGTGGATGTGTCATGCATAGCTTTAGGAGAAGTATTATCTCAACTAGGAGAAGGAGACATATACCATCCAATTACATTTGCAAGTAGGAAGATGTCAATAGTAGAAAGGAACTATACTACGACAAAACGAGAAGGATTGGCAATGTTATATGCGCTACAAAAGTTTAGACATTATTTGTTGGGTTCCCATTTTAAGATATATACATACCATTCTACATTAAGATACTTAGTGAACATGCTAGTGTTAGGGGGGAGAATATCCAAATGGTTTTTGTTGTTCCAGGAATATGATTTTGACATTGTTGTGAAACCAGGGAAGTTGAATGTAGGACCAGATCACTTATCGTGCATACTATCAGGAGAGGATGCAAGGAATATAGATGAAATCGTTTCATATGCACACTTATTTTCATTTTAGATGGTGGAAGACTACTTCGTAGACATTGTGAAATTCTTGAGTATAGGAATGGCTCCATTAGACATGACAGTTGCACAAAAGAAACAACTAGTGGTTAAGGAAATATACTATCAGCTAATCGTAGGAAAATTATACAAGTTAGGTGCAGATGGAATATTAAGAGGATGTGTGTTAGAGCATGAAAGGAAAATAATACTCTTGAAAGTGCACGATGGTATTACAAGAGGACACTACATAGGTAAAGTGACTGCGTAGAAGATTTTGTGTGTAGGACTCTAGTGGCCCACACTTCACAAGGATTCTAAAGAATATTGTCATGCATGTGATGTTTGTCAAAGGGTTGGAAAGCCATCCAGAAGGGACAATATGCCCTTGCATCCATAGGTTACAATATAAGATTTTGATAAATGGGTGATAGACTTTTTGGGACTAATCAATCCACCATCTAGTAGATCAGGAGCTAGATATATAATTACTACGACAAAGTATTTAACCAGATGGAAAGAAGCAACACCAATCATAGACTGCACCGTGGAGACTGGTGTATAGTTTCTATTTGAGACTGTAGTTACATGATTTGGATGCCTTCACATTCTACCGAGTGATCAAGGAACACACTTCTTGAATAAGACAATTGCAACATTGACCGAGGAATTTCAAATACATCATTAGAGGAGTACGTCGTATCATCCTCAAGGAAATGAGATAGTAGAAACTTTTAATAAAATTATGGAGAATGCAGTGAAAAATATTTGCAATTTAGGGAGAGATAATTGGGACTTAAGGGTTCTCGCAGTATTATGGGCATACAAGAATACAAGCAAAAATTTGAGGGTGTAGACACATTTTAGGTTGGTATATGGGAAGGAAGTAGTAATGAAAATGGAATTTATTGTATCAAGATTGCGCATAGCATCGATTGTTGATATGTCTAACTCTGGTGCAGTAGAGAAGAGGTTGTCACATTTACTACAACTTATGGAAGATTGATTTGTCATAGGATTCCATCATCAAGTTCAGACAAAAAGATAGACATATCAAAAAGAAAAGATTCCAAGTGGGAGATTTAGTACTGTTATATGACAACAAGTTCATGCAACACCCAGGGAAGTTTAGGATGCATTGGTTAGGCCCATATGTGATCAAGTATGTGACAGAAGTAGGTGTTGTGTAGTTGGAAAGGCTGAATGGTGAAGCCTTGGGAGAATTGGTGAATGGAAGTCGGTTGAAACTCTATAGGGTCGGCCGACCATCTGGGCATTAATCGGATCTGCCCAAGAACACATGTACCATAGCAGTTGTGCTATAGTACGAAAGTAAAACAAAGAAAAAGAAAAAAAAAAGGGTAATAAAATAAGTAAAGGTAAGAAATGAAAAAATTTAAGACAACGTAGAGGAAGGACTAAAACATGAGAATTTTGCATATAAAAAGAAAAGGCGTAGAGGAAACATCACACAGAGGAACTGAAAATCACACAGAAGAAGAGATAGTGGTGCAAGAAAATTAGAACACTACGCAGATGAGTAATAAAGACAGTTAAAGGCATTAAAGCGTGAAAATGAAAGTTAAGAAGTAGTAATGAAAAAACGTCATGGAGACGCATAGTCATATATAAAATTCGTTGGCAAAGATGATGACAGAATGGTAGATCAATAAGAAAATCGGGTGAAGGATTTCACATTAATGTCACGATAAGGAAAGTATTGATTGCCAAGTCTGACTGGATTAGACACTTATTTTGAGTGCAAAGGAAACTACACATTTTTTGAAGGGTTATAAAAGCACATAAGGGGCCAATAGGGAAAGGTTATTTGCATTTGTAAGAGCTGTGAGAATACATAGCAAAACCAAAAATTAACCAAGGCTGACACATAGCATTTGTAGATTCAAAAAAGGGGAGCATCGGTCATATAGAGCAATGGGACCATCAAAAGTTGGGGAACCAGTTTCCACAAAACAAAAGCCATCTCGAATGCAACCACCAGTCACACCAGAGTTCGTGGAAACACCTGAAGCTTTGACTTCACAACCAAGGTTTCCTCGGGATTACATACCACTAATAAAGGACATTACACCACAAGTTAGACTACCCAAGGAGACCAAGTACAAGCTGGTCATGATAGAAATACCACCTAGTGTCATTATTGAAGGGGAACTGATGGGAAATGTCTCTTCTTTGAAGTTTTCAGACCATGACATAACATATGTATAGAAGTTTCCCGAGTTAACATGGGACACGTATTTGTGCACTAAAATCGTACCAGGGATAGGTGCAATACTAGTAGAGTCGTAGAGCTAGGCGACAGGGCTAGAAAAAGTAGGGATATTAAACTTGTTAGAAATCCCACACTTTGGAAGAAGCCAAGAAATAAGTGCATGTGTTAAGTTGTTATTGAGTTGTGTCCATGGAGGAAATTTATGGCTAGACCCACCAACATCCATCAATACACAATTGATTGTGTGGATAATGAGCTTACTGCCAGCAGGGGAGGATGCAGAAACAATATTTGCCAATAATTCTGGAGAGAAATAATTATATGAAAGTATGAAAGAGAATTTCCACACCTTTAGAGGAAAGTGACGGTTGGATGTCACCAACATAATTTATGTTGTAGTTATATTTGTGACACAAGTATTATCCTGCAAATCACTAAGGAAATTTCAGAAGGATGAGGTGTCAGTCACAGTGATAGAAGTTGCAGAGAAGTGTGTAGAGGGGGTCCAGATGAATTGGGCCACGTTTTTGGTCAATCAATTTTTGATAGATTGCATCGAAGCCCAGGAGAAAGGCACAAAATTTCACTATGCCTGGCTTATCATAATGATAGCATTGGTCCCCTAGAGGGAGCCTAACAAGTTCCAGTTTTTGACAACATCATGAAGAGATCATGCAACAATGCAATATGTTAACTTATGGCATATTGCGCACAAGGGGATACAACAAGACAAAAATTTAACCTTCTATATCTACCTTAACGTGATTAAGCACATCATAGATCACACACCACACATCACTGCCCAAATTGTGAGGAACTATCAGGATATTGCACGCTTCAAAGAAGGGATGCACCACATGTATATCCAAGATAAAAGAGACCCAATGCACAAGTTGACAAAGGAGGATGTATTCCTTATTTCCAATGACCGGGGCAAAGAATGGAAAGTTCTAGTTGAATAAATGGATCACCTTGATGAGGAATATGAATGAGACAATGAAGATAAAGAACCCAATGAGGGACAAGGTAGTGAACAAGGAAATGGAACATGTGACAAGAAGGAGATAGTACCAAAAGCAGGGGACAAGAGGAAAGACAAGGGTAAGGGCCCATCAACATCTATGCGCAAGAAGATTAAATCCCACAAAGAACCAGTTAAATACACTTTAACAACTGATCATATCGATATGATCGGCTACTAAAGTGAGGGATGCCATAGAGGAGGCAGTTCAACAGGTGTCACAACTATAGGAAGAGATGAATAAGAAGGTGCAAGAGCAGTTGAAGACACTTCAACAATGGTTGGATGTAGTGAGCATAGCACCAAAGAGAAGATTTGTTGAAGGCCAAACAATAAGCGTGGCTAGAGAAGCAATGGAGACCACTTCGTACCTACCATAGATCGTAGCAGGGTGCCAAATTTTGAGTATTTTGACCAAGGCAACTGAGTTCGCTATGTTGGAGATGAAGGAGCAGGAAAAAGTATTAAGCCACCTGGACTTAGGCTTGTCACAGATACCCATGGAATCCTTACAATGCTTGTAGGGAAAATAGTTCCACGTAGAATCAATGATAAAGCAATTAACCAAGGTAGCGGTGGATAAGGTAGACCTGTAGAAGGTTCATACGGAGGTATTGCAGAAGAAGGACGAGCCTAAAAAAAAGGTCGACAGGGTACAACAAACCATCCAGAAGATATATAGGGAGATTCCTAAGATATTGGTGGTGATAGAAGCCACAATAGAGGAACATATATAAAAATGTAGCGAAGTAAGTCAAGGATTCCTCAACAAGATTGGATATTTGGAAGCATGCACCACACTAGGTACACCACCTGAGGAGAAGGAAAAAAGAGACAGAATAGCCACAACCTTAGTAGAAAGAATTAAGATTCTATATGAGGGGTGCACAAGGATATGTGAAGAAATATTGTGGATTTGAGCACAACTGATTTCCAATCCAGCACTGAAGACAATGAAGAAAGAGTAAGAATTGAGGAGGAGAAGGCATATAAAGCTAATGAAACCATAAACACTCTGCCACCAATTGAATGCATGAATACGATCCTTGGGAACAAACAACTATACAACAAGATAGAGCATATGAGGACAGAGTAGAAGACTATCACACAATGATTGGAACCCCTGCAAGACGACGCACTCAAGATAATAGGGGTATTGGTAGTGACACGGGGCATGTTTAAGCAAGCAGAGCAATACTGTGAGGAAAATCTTGTGACACTAACGACACATGTCGTAGAAGATATTTTGGAGAATGATGTTGTGGAAAAGAAATAAGTCACTACAGCCAGAGAGACATTGCAAAAATTTATGGAGTCATGGAAGGGAGCGATGCCATGAGCTTGAGCGGCTCGGGATGAGACACAAGTGAGTGTTGGAGGGTTGTTGGACAGGTATTTTGGATGCAATTTTGAGAAATATCCATAGTGTTGAGGAGATGTGTAGTAGCAGAGGAACGAAGAGAAGGCAGGATCAAAGTGCGTAGTAAAGTTGCATTTGGTGGCACATAAGGAAATAAAAGCAAGGAGATCAAGCAAGAGAGAAAAGAATGGAAAAGAAACATCTAGGTGCAAAGGCAGTAAAATCATGCATAAACCATGAGTTTTCATGAGTTGTGATGAGTTAGAATGAGTTGTCATAGGGTTTTGGGATAAGCTAGTAGGGTTTTAAGTCCTAAACTCTATGTATAAACATGTAATGGGTTGGGAAGAATAGACTGCTCATAGAATAAGCTATTGAGAATGAGAGATTAGGCTACCTATAAGAGAGAGTCTATGCCTGAAGGTTTAAGAGAGATTTTTCAGAGAGAGGATTGCACTACAGAGCAGCTAGGAGGGATGGAGAACTATACCATGATGTATCTATTGTAAGTGCAGTGTGCAAGCTTGGGAAGATTACATGAGGACTAATATAGAAGCCGATCATTGTGGACATAGCCCAAGGATTGGGTCAACCACGTTAAAATCTATGTCTCTATGTGTTTTGTTGATGTGTTTGCTTACGGATAATATGTTTATGCATGTTAGTATAGATCTGTTTTCTATATGATTGATGCACAACAATAATGAATGGTTTATGTTGCAATATCTGTTATCATGGTGCTGCAGAATAGAGTTTACTAATTAATCCAAGGATATTAGATACAAAATATTGCGCACAAGGTAAAGAAGTAGTAATAGACATGTTGATAGCCTCACATCCCCTCACCTCTGCAGAAACTTGGTTCCTGCAACCCTAGTAGATACCTCGAGTGAGACTTCACTTGCATGTAGATAATTCCGAAAGCGTTGATATCTGAAGGGTTTTTTTTATTAGATAACTTGAACCTAGAATCTTACAACAACACTCAAACACTCCACATTTACCATGTGTTAGAATTATAGAAACATATTACAATTATTGTTACAATGATTGACAAAACAAAATATTCTTACATCAAGAACTTACAAATTCATAGCTTATCTAACAATCATACATTTATTTCTTTCAATAAATTTGAACATTAAACTTACTCATTTGATTCCCCTCTCACCAAATAACACTAAATGTGCACACCCCACTACACATCACCCCACAATCCCTTTCACCAAATAACACTCCATGTGCACACCCCACTACACATCACCCCACAATGGACTTAATTTTACACACATATGTTTTATTAATATTTCTAACAAATCTTCTCGCATTATGAAATATATTGGTTATATGGATTTGAAAATTTCTTTCAAAATTTAACCAATTCAAATTTGACCAATAACCTATACTTTATATTCTTTAGTGATATGAAATTATTGTTTATCAAAATTTTATAATCAACATACTAGGGAATCTAATTAATACTTTAAGTAATGAACATGGAGCTTGTTTTAATTCATATAAACATTTATTTAATGTGCAAAGAAAATGTTCATCTCTAAGTTTTGCAATGCCTATTTCACAAACTCCCATACTCTCATTTTTTTCCAATAACACTAATCATGTTCAACTTTGATTTCATACAAAGGATTAAAATTTTCTATAATTGCAAATGTAGGGAATTTAAATGGTTTCAATTTCATATAATGTTCATTAGAACAATATCTACTAGACTAACAACTTGGATATACGCTCTCCACTGAGTGATATATAATCTTAGTAACATTTTTCACTCAAACCCTGGAAGATAACATATCTATTCAATAAATTTCCGTGAATTTAATCTTAAATCATTAATGTAGACTAGAAAAATGCAATCAATGAATTCCTACACTTTCATGATAATGCAATCAAAAGGTTTTCAATCTATTTTAAAAGGATAATATTTAGAATTCCTACACTTTCATGATCTTGCAATCAAAATGTTTTCAATCTAGGATAGTATTTATTATTTTAAAATGTTTGAGCACATTTCCATTAATTTTCGCTCTTTTATTCTACATTTCTAAATTAAACATTTGATTCACTCGAAGTTAATAATTTCTTTATAGTAATTTAATTTTCTCTTATTCACAATCTCTATATCACTCCACATCTTACTTTTAAACTTAATTATAATAATATTATTAACAATAATTATATCTTAGAGGATCTAAAATTTCCATCCCATAAGGATGGAATTAATAAGAACATTGAACTAGTAAAATTCTGATTAGAAATGCTAACATCATAAAGATAGTAGTTAAAATTTAAAATAGATAGAAACACTAAAGGTAACCTCCAAAGTGAAACAATTGTATATGTTTGGTAAAAAATTATCATAGTCCTTTAAGAGAGGATAATGGCTGAAATAGGCTTTATGGAAACATAAAGTTTTCAAACACATGAACATGTGGATCCAAAATGTTTATATCACAACATTCTACGATACTTATTTCTTCTAAACATCTAGAACATTAAAATGAATTGATTCTTCTAGTCGATTGTCGATTGAGTGTTCCAAAAGGTTTAAAGGTGTGATGAATTAGGAAAGCCTACTAGTCATTTTAATTCAGTTATATTTGCCCCATTGAATTAACATATTAACTTTGTTTTTTTTAGGTGTGATGAATTAGGAAAGCTTACTAGTCATTTTAATTCAGTTATATTTGCCCCATTTAATTAACATATTAACTTTGATTATTTTTTATCATCAAATATGTGGGGAAAATGTTTCTAACAATTTCGTCATGTTAATTAGGAGTTTAATGACTCAATTTAATTATATCATTACTTTTTAAAGATAAAGTTCGTAAGTGACCAAAGGAAAAATAATTATCAGAGAATTTAATTATATCATTGCTTCTTAAAGACAAAGTTTGTAAGTGATCAAAGGAACTTTTTTTTCCCCGGCCGAGGGCTCTGTCGCTAGGTTTTGCTAGTCACATCCCTATTATTCCTGGGAGATGGGCGAACACGAGAGATGACGTGAGCCTCTACCAGGGAGACTGCGGTCGTGGGTGAGGACGTGGCTACTGGTATGGGCTTGCGGGGGAGAGGGCGTGGGAAAGGATACAGGTCTGGGAAAACAGAGGAGAGGGAGAATACAACCAGGGCTTGCATATATGTGGAGCGGCGTGGCGGATGCAGAGCGTTTGTGGGTCAGGTGGTGGTGGAGGAGGGGCGTTATTTTCTTGAGTGCTTGTGGGTGGCGGTGCTCAGAAGAAGGTGAAGTTTTGATACTCATGTTTCAGGGCCGATTTCTCTTTGTTGTTTCAACTTCATCCATAACACCTGCTTGCGCGACGTCTTTGGTGCTTAGTTGGAGGCTTCCAAGGTTTGCTACATTGGGGGTTTAGGCTTTCTTTTTTGCGATTTGTTTGGGGTTTTTGTCTCTGTTTTGTTTCTCTTTTACAACCTACGTGCTGGTAATGTTTGTATGAGAGACATTTTGGTATTGGGAGATGGAATGGATCTTGGAGTATCCATTTGTTGTTGTTTGAACTATGTGGTGATGGACCTTTGTAACCGATAAATTTATATTTTAAATAATATACAACAAAATTTTCTGTGAAAAAAAGTGACCAAAGGAAAAAATATTATAAGAAAATGGTTTGGTTGATTTTGTCCATGTTAAATATGGTGAACCCTTTTTCATGCATCAAAGATATTTGTAGAAGTCTGTATTTCTAACAAAGGAAAATAGGGAGAAGTATCTTAAGATGACATTAATATTTTCGGGAAAAACTCCAAACTCAAAAAGAACCAATATGACACAATGTGCTCCTTTAATAAAGAACAATTATCAAATCAACAGATTAACCCCGACACATTGATAATAATGTTAACATAACACTTTGTTATTTATGCTAAGTAGTTTCAATGCAAACATGATGCTTTATATAATTTTATATAAACTTATAAAATTAAAAATACACATTCAAATTAACATTCAATGTATCTGCAAAAAAATAAATCTATGTATATTGAAGTTACATAAATATACAAATTAAGTTACATTTAATGGATTTCGATTTCTAATGTGGATTTCGATTTCTAATGTGCTCATTTGCCTTAATAAATATGTATTATTCACTATATATAAATAAATAATGTGATTTCAATCTCCAATGTGCTCATTTGCCTTGATTATAGATTGTGATTGGACATAATTCTCTGAGCGTTGATCCAAACTCTCTGTTAATGTTGAGTTCATCGGTTCTACATGAATCCCCATATGTGACTACCCTAGCTTATGAAACCATCGTCGCAGTGCGCATACTCTATCTTTCCATGGATCCCCCCAAAGACTCCTTGAATTTGACCTCCGAAAAAAGCAATGAACCCATGCAGCCAAAGATCCTTCTTTGCAGAAAGAGGAAAAACCAACCGTTGTTAATCCCCCTTCGAAAGTTCTGGCACTGGATTCCACCAAAACCAAAACATGCATAGCAAAATCTGATGAGAGACCACAGATTGAGCTACCCCCAGTTCACATCAATGCCTAGATCGAACATATGAAAACATATGCTCTCATTGGAAAATTCATCATAATTTGGCCAATTGAAAGATCCCTCTTAAACTGGATCGTAATCAAATGGAATCCAAAAGAACACTTTGATCTTTAGCTAGGCTCAAAAGTATTCTTCACCATCATATTCACACATTTTGATGAAAGGGACATGATTCTGGAAGGAGGGCCCTATTTCTTCAACTTTGTTGGTTTGTATCTCAAGAATTGGATTGAGCGCTTCAACCCAAACAAGGAGGATTTCACCTGGGATCCTGTGTGGATCCGATTATACTCCCTGCCACATGACTATTGGGATGATGGAAACCTTAAATACATTGACAATGCTCTAGGAAAATTCGTCAAAATTGTAGAGCAGAAAAAAACCAACAAATACACCTCATATGCCAGGATTTGTGTCTACATGCACATAGCCAAAACCCTTCCCGACTCCATCTGTCTTGCGCATGAGGAAACATAGTGGACCCAAACCATTGATTATGAGCATGTTCCTTTCAGATGTTGAAAGTGCCATGAACACGAACACATTTTCCGAGACTGTACTAAAAACAATCCTGTAGCATATCTTAAAGATGCAGCAAACAGAGACGAGGAAGGCTTCAGAAAAATAACTAATCGGCGATGCCCGAATCAGAATCCCCAATCAACAACCAAAAATCCATATCCAACAACAAGCAACAACTTCCAAGATTTAGCCAATCAACCTGAGGAAGTAGACAACAATGAGGAGGAGGATCAACCAATCCCCAAAAGGCAACACCAAAAATATGCCTAGAACAAAGACAATGATTCATCCCAAGATCCAAGCAGCCTTGACATCAATACTCAAGACAACCCATCCCCAATTCCCTCTCAAGAAATCCCATCCTCCTCATTAAGTCAGGACTTTGATGTTCTAATGGATGAATACATGGAAGATATAGATCTGGAAGAGATATATGTCCTAGGACTAGAGGATGCATGCAAAAAAAACGTTTTCCATGTGATCCCTCCAAAGAAAATCCACCTTCTCAAATAATCCCTTAACAAATCCAGAATGTGAACCAGGTTGGGAATCCAGAATAACCCTCCTAATGATACAAAAAAAGCAGCCAAGGATGCCAAAAAAAGAGGGTGCAAAATAGACCTACAACGCATCGCCATCTTGGGATCTAGGTTCGTGGAGTCTGGGAAATATGCCCAACTCATTGAATTCTTCCCCTCTAACCCTCAATGTTCTCAATGAAAGTTATCTCTTGGAATGTTAGAGGAATCAACGGTCCCAACAAGCACAAAATGCCATGAAGAAAGTTACTACAGGAAAGACCCACAATGCTCATGATCCAACAAACTAAAAGTAATAGTGATAATCTAAAATTCTTGATGTCACACCTTTGGAAAAACAGTAAATCCATTTCGGTTGATGTTGTTGGTGCTTTGGGTGGTATAGAGATTTCTTGGAACCCAACATAAATAACTCTTAATGATTTCACAACCACCAAGAATTCCTTATCATCCTCCTTCCATCTCTTTGGTACTGATGTGCATGGATTTATCACCAATGTATATGGACCCCAATTTTCGGATAAAAAGGCCAAAATTATGGACTTCCTGGACTGATACAAACAAGATAATCCTAGGTAAATGTGGATCATTGGAGGGTACTTCAATATTATCACCACTTTGCAATAAAAAAAGGGCGAGCGTTGCATCCTCACTCTGGAAGACCTCAGATTCAAGGACTTCATCAACAATAATGATATGATGGATCTGGAAACCACCAATGGAATCTACGCCTGGAAAAATCGACGAGGTGAATCCTTTCAAATCACCTCCCACTTAGATAGATTCCTAGTTTCAAAAGAGATAACCACTTCGAGGGGAGGATTTGTTTCCACCATTCTTCCCTCTGTAGGCTCTAACCATTGGCCCATTTGCATGCAATGTCACCATAATGATAATACTCATTATCGCCCCTTTAGATTTGAGAATTTATTCCTAACTCATCCAAACTTCATGCCCATGATCATAGATTGGTGTCCCACTACACACACCACAGGGTCCTCCAAATGTACATATTTCAAAAAAAACTTAAAATGCTAAAGCAACATCTGAGAGTATGGAATAAATCCACTTTTAGAAACATCTTCAGTGCCAAAATATGCTTGGAACAGGATATGGAGACCCTGCAGCAGTAGATCATTAGAGAAGGACATACATAAGCACAAGACAAAAGGGAAGAGGCACTCTAATCCCAAATATAATATAGGTGCAAACAGGAAGAAACATTATGGAAGCAAAAGTATATAATTTTCTAGTTAAACAGGGAGAGTGAAATACTTCCTTCTTCCATCGCTCCACTATTCAGCATAGATTTCACAATAGAATATCCTACCTTAAAAAATAAGATGGATCCAGGATGGAATCCCACAAGGATATTGAAAAATAGTTGGTCTCTTACTATGAGGATCTTCTCACTAAAGAAAATCACTCCAGGGAGGAAGCCATCCAACTGGTCACCAACCAGATCCCATGCCTAGTCACCGAGCACCACAATGCCTTCTTAATGCACCCAATCACTCTAAAGGAAGTGGATATTGCAGTCAGCCAAATGAAGGAAGGCACAACCCACAACCCGGATGGTTTCACTATCAATTTATTTCACTCTTGTTGGGACCTCTTGAAACAAGATGTTTTGGAGATAGTGGAGGAATCCCACAACAGACAATTGGTGCTACCAACTCTCAATGCCACTTTTCTCACCTTAATCCCAAAATAAGAGAATGTTGCATCACCAAGTAAGTACTGACCCATCACTCTCTACAATGTCATTTATAAAATTATCACAAAAGTTATTTCCAATAGGTTAAAGCCCCTTCTCCCTCTTCTCATCTCCCCTGAACAAACTGGCTATGTGAAAGGTAGAAAAATCCTAGATGGAATCATTTTAGTGCATGAGGTTATCCATTATTTAAAAACAACCAAGAAACCTAACATGCTCCTTAAGATGGACCTTTCCAAAGCTTTTGACCATCTAAGTTGGGAGTACATAGAAAAGACTCTCCTAGCTTTCGGTTTCATCTTGGAATGGGTGCATTGGATTCTCTCTCTTTTATCCTCAACCTTATTTTTTGTCTTGGTCAATGGTTGTCCCTCCAGTACCTTTTCACCCTGTAGAGGCATTCATCAAGGATACCTTCTCTCTCCCTTCTTATTCATCCTCATGGCTGAGGGCCTTGGTCACATGCTCAATAGTGCACGCTCTACAGGCTCTCTAAAAGGGCCTAAACTTCACAAAAATCAACCCCTGACCCACCAACAATTAGTTGATGACAACTTTCTCATGGCCTATCCCTCCGTACAAGAAGCTCTCTCTCTTCTTTGCATCCTCAAAACGTTCTCCAAAGCCTCTGGAGCCTCTGTTAACCTAGATAAATCCCACATCTTCTTTTTTAACACCTCTCCCACTACTCAAAGGAACATTGCAAGAAATTTAGGTTTCACCATTTCCTTGCTCCCCTCAAAGTACCTAGGTGCACCCTTGATCGACTCGACCCTCAAACACTGCTCCTGGAAGGAAATTGTTGACAAATGACAGAAAATCTCTCTTTTTGGACCTTCTGGTCCCTCAATCTGGCAGGGCGACTTGTTCTTCAAACTATGCATTTGTACCTATTCTTGGTTCTTGCTACCCCTAGATGGGCTCTCAAGTCTATCACGAAAATTCAGCGCACCTTCCTCTGGGGTGGAGACAATAAAACTCCCAAATGGGTTCTGGTCAAATGGGATAAAATATGCTTGCCCAAATCCATGGGAGGTTTTGGACTAAGAGATCCCTCCAAGAGCAATGAAATCCTCAGTGAGAAAACTTGGTGGAACTCGGTTTCAAATAGTTCAAGTATATGGGCACAATTATGGAACAGGAAATATGCAGTTGACTGGGATCCTCATAATTTAATTCTCTTCACTCAAAACACTCAAGGCTCTCTCATCTGGAACTCAATGAAGCTTCATCGAGATCTCATCCAACAACATATATTTTGGGAGATCCATGATGGTGCCTATGCCAATTTCTAGACTGATTCATGGAAGCAACTTCCGAGTCTAGAAATATTGCACAACCTGCCTCCCCAGGCAACTCTTCCACCTTTGGGAGGACCAAAATTCAGGGATCTTTGGCAAGCAACTAACCAACAAAATTATAGGAAATGTAAATATCTACAGGACCAACATTTACAATTGTCAGAAGAAATAATCAGGCGTATCAAGTAGGATCTACAAAAGTACAAAATCCGCATCTGCCAGGACCCTAAAAAACTCATATGGGGGTACCACCCAAAAGGAATCTTCACAATCAAAGAAGCCTATCACCTCCTTATTCCTACTCCGCTAGAACCAGTGGATCCTCACTGGTCCAAACTTTGGAATCTCATAATGTGGCCCAATATATCAATCTTCCTCTGGATGGTTCTACACATATAGATATTATCTTGGGAGAACATTCTTAAAAGAGGCTTCTCTGGTCCTTCTCACTACACCCTATGTCTAAGCCATGAGGAAACCATCAATCACCTCCTAGACAATTTCCCTATCTCTAGTCGAATTTGGGACAACATAGTTGTCTTATGCAAAAGATCTAACCATGTTCGCGAAGACATATACCAAACTATAAAAACCTGGGTTGATGATCCTTATAACAATCCTATTCTCAATATCCTTTGGAAACTCATCCCAGGTTTCATCGTTTGGAATATATGGAAGGAGAGGAATCAACAAATTTTCGAAAGAACTTCATCCTCCGAAGACCTCCTTTGGATGACTTGCATAAAACGAATTATGGAAACGATTCATCTCCTCCTATGGACTAAACAAGACTTCAAAGCACCCCAAATGAGGCTACAATATTACATCACCGGGGAATCTCTCCCGCTCCTCAAGTGGGGTCCACATCTCAAAATATCAACCCCCCCTCTAGTCCGAATCTCTGGAGTTGTCTCTCTCCGAGCTTCATCAAAATCAATTTTGATGGGGCTTCCAAGGGTAATCGAGGACTTGCTGGTTTTGGTGGAGTCTTCAGAAACAGTTCAGGGAAAATCCTTTGACTTTTCTATGGATTCATAGGTCACAACAACAACAATGCGGCAGAACTCTCAGGTCTACTCTATGGTCTTCAAATAGAAAAAAAAAAAGGCTCTCTTTCCTCTTATAATTGAAGGTGACTCTCAACTCATTATCTCTTTGGCTATCAGACTCCAAAATGGATCTCAAAGAGCCATGATTTCTCCAAGATGGAGATTGGATCAAGAGTTACAAAAACTTTCTCTTCTTTTGGCTCCCCTGGCCTCTATCACTTTCCAACATGTCAGATACAAATCCAATTCCCTTGTAGATAAGATAATGAATGTAGGAATCACTAAAAAATTGGATCTCCAGGACTGGGCTTTCAATGATATTCCAATCCATTCTCTCAAGCAAGACTATGTCAAACTTGCACTAAGAGATTTTCCTGTCCCGGATGCGGATGCTTGCGCGATACACCTGGCCTCCACTCACTTTGCCTCCAACGCCCAAATCGATGGCCATCGAGATCCCTCTCCTCTCACACTTCATGTGAATTAACTCTATGAACTGCTCAAGGCTCCGAGAGTTAACTTCGCCAGTAATTACATTCATGCTTCAGGTGCGACGAGGTATGATGGCATCGGGTTTGGCTCTGCAGATGGTGTGGGCATTTATTTCCTAGATATCTTTCCTTTTCCACCCGGGGAACCTCCACTTCTGACTCATTTGGTATAGACCTTGGCCTGCGCTTCTGCTCAACGTAATTCCTCTTGACGCACAACGCTCCTCTGGCTGGTCCTCTCTTGCCAACTATGTTAGTCTAACCATGATCTCGATTCAGTCCTGTAGTGGAAGCTACCATCTCAGTAGGGTATCATGGCCTTCTCCTAAGATTCTCCAGAGGTCACTCTTGGTTCCTGCAATTCCCAAATGCATGCGTGCTACCCCCCACCTGGGAAGGGGAGGTCGTGGAGGCAGTGCGAATGGTGCCAATTCTCAACTTATCGTAGTCAGTCGGGAAGACTATGATCGTTCATACTTGAGCTATATCTTTAAAATAGTGGATGACTGGGAGGAGGAAATTTCCAGCTTCCATCCCACAACCCAGCGCAACCAAAGACGTCGAAGAAGCTATTGGACGGTAAAAAATATTCTAGCCTGCTCCCTTCTTAGTCTTCCTGGTGTGTTTGTTCAGAGTCCCTCCAACTCACCACGTTCTCCTAGAGCCCACTCACCGTCCTTAGATGACCATCACAACAACCCAACCCCTTCAGATACTAATTGCAGGCAGACAATGAAGGCTCAGCAAGTCCAGCAGGGTGCATATGCGAGTGAATTCCATAATTTCCCTCCCATGCAGAAAGTCCAGCACATTGATTTTCCACCCCTGTCCTCCTTCACCAAATGTATGGGACTGCCCACCAAGGAAGCACAATCTATCTCCACAAGCTTCTCTAGTGACAACGACTTCGTTGGGTGCCCAGTGGTAGAAGAAATCCCCCCTGGAGGTCTTCCTGCTTAATTTTCTTTATCTTGTCAGTTTTCAAGACTATTACATTTTGTTTAGTTCCAATTTTTATGACATGTCAAACATTGCAAAGACTTGTGGTTTCTTTTGAGAGTCTGGTTTCCCTTTATAGACATGCCAGTTTTCCAAGTTTGATTGCCTAGTTTTCGAGTAAGGACAGGCTCATTCTTTAGAACTACTAGTCTATCTCTTTAGATATCTCTTTCTCAATCCACCCCAAATCTCTTGATTGTACTATTATTGTATTTTTAATGAAATAAATCAAGAATTTACAAAAAAAAATGTTCTCATTTACCTTAATAAATACATATAATGCACTATATATAGAGAAATAATGTGATGATCATATATATATAGCACGGTCATTGATCAACTTTTATAAATATTCATTAATTCTAAAGTTATGTGGTCAAGGATAACACTATCATAATTATTCCAACAATATGATCCTTGTCGTCGTAGTATATTTGACCCGCAATATGATGAGGTGATATGTGTGTCTTAATGTGCTCCATTTTACCTTACATATGTTTTGATTCTCAAGTGAGTTACACATGTTTTGATTTTCAAGTATTTTTTTTTATTTTCAAGTGAGTTAATAAGTAAACAAAATCAATCTTTCTTATAAGATTATAAGATTATATTTTTGATGAAATAAAATTCTATCTCTATTTTTTCAAATTTTTTAATGATGTTGATTTTCAATAATCAAATAGAAGAACTCACGACCATATTTTAATTCTTCAAAATAATTAAAAAACATAAAACATATATGGAAATGTAACTTTGTAAAACCATGGCCAAAATTAAAATTAAGAATAAGAAT
>ML777079.1:903777-917719 GCA_009831015.1 Picea engelmannii | reverse complement strand
CCCTAATTCCCCTTTTTACTTAGGTTTTCCCCCCTTTTCCCTTTTGACTTTTCTCCTTTTCTTTTTAGTTTAATTCGTATATATATTTCACTTTTTATTTTTCCCCTTTTTCAAAAATTCAAGGGTATGTGCGCTCATTTTTTTTTTATTTTTTTATTTATTTATTACTTATTTCCCCCTTTTTTGATTTTATTCGTTTATGTAATTCATTTTTATTTCCCTTTTCCACATGCATAACTTATTGGTTTATAATTTGTATAAAATAAAATATACATATATATATTTTCATTTTTCTTTTAACAAAAATGCATTCATCATTTAATTTACCGTTAATATATCTGTATTTTCAGGATTAAAGAGAGATTTAGACGATGGCAAACCAGCATAGGGGAAAATTAAAGGTTTTACAAAAATGAAACAAGAGGATTTACGAGGAGGGATGGCGATGTGGTAAAGTGAACTAGACAAGTATAAGGGAGATGGACACTGGAAGATCCAGGCGATGGAGGATAGCTTTATTCAGTAGACAAGGATAAAGAGAGGGCGACGGTCTGAGTTTTTGTTTTCATTCTTTTTTTTGAATTTTCAATTGTTAAGGCCACACTAAAAATCCCCCCCCGGTTTCTAGAAGGTCTTAGGCTTAGGGTTTAGATTCTGAGCTAGGCGACGATCGGTTAAGGGTAATGCTTAAGGTTTTATTCAGGTGTTGAAGACTCTGGGCTAATTAGGCTGACTCCATCAACCACCTTTACCGCGACGTGCCCTTCAGGTCGCACCACGTGCTCCAAGGGTGCCACTCGCGTCTGGAATTTATTTTGGCGACGTGCCCTTCAGGATGCACCATGTGCTCCAAGGGTGCCACTCGCCGACTGAACTGACTGGTAGACCTCTATAACCCCTGGATTCAATACTCCGCCAGGTGAACTAGTAGGAGACTAAGGGATCTAAGGAATAAGGCCCCTGCCTTATTGCGCGCCCCTTAGAATCATTGTGAGCGACTGTCGCAGTCGGCCCTCACGGCATCGTGGGTCCTCTCGAACTAGGTAATCGTTAACCTACAGTTCGAGCCATGGCAGGAGTGCTAGCAGGCGGTGGCAGGGCTGTTGTCCACCCCTCTCCCTCAACCTCTCTGCAATCGTGTGTGGCCCCTTTACTCCATATGTGAGTCAAGTCGACAAGCTATCATCAGCCTGCATCACCAATAATCATGTCAGAAATGTCGTCATCAAAACATCAAATCAAACGAAACATCATAATAAACATATCAACCCAAAAGCACACTCCTTGACTCAGTCCGGAGTCCAAGGGGGTCCTGCCGATGCCTCTGCATCCTCAAGGTCAAAACCCTGCACACTCAATAAAACTGAGTCAATAGCACCTGTCCACATCAAATAGTAACACCTCACGTCATATGTCAATCACATCATACTCAATATAAAAGGTCTAACATAAAAAGGGTCCAGATCACTTGCGAGCAAGTGTCCTCAAATAATAAGTGTTCTCAGCGCGCCAGAGTGGGATGTTACAATTGTATTCTATAATAAAAGGAAAATTCTACATACATATTGTGTTCTTTGTATTTATAAATGACAACAATAAGTAATGAGTAAATGGTGATTGCTAACTAAGGAGTGTTTTGAAGGGAAGTTTGAAAAAGAGCCCTACAGTGATTCACCCCCCCTCTTAGTGTGGTTGGTGTGTCCAAAATTCCACACCTTCTATCTTCTCAACAAGCTTAGTTCTTGCAAACATTTTTACCTAGAGCTAGGAAAATGACCAAAAATTGAAAATGCTTAGAATTTAATTTTGAACTTACCAAGGGGTGAACTTGGCTAAGGAAAGTAGCCTGGTGAAATTCATTTCATAAAATCCAAAATTTTCCCCTTCAAATTGGACCAACGACATTATGGAGTGGTACTTCTGGTACTGGTTTTGGTTTCTTGATTCTAGTACTTATAGTTTTATGGTACTAGTCAAAACTAGGGTTTGATTTTCCAAAGTATCTGACCAGTGAAAAGGTGTGCTCAAGGTGCCAAAGAGTTCCCTAGGCTAGGGCACACTTTTCTAGATCATTTAGGCTGATATTCCTCTTCAACAAAAAGCCTTATTTTTCTTGTACAACAACAATGGTGTTTTCTTTATCAAGTGAAAGATGCTCCCTTCAACTTAGCTTTAAAACCATGTTAATATTTAAGATATTATTAGGTTTCTTTTCAATTTACTAGATAACCATAGCATAGGTAGGATCAATGAGAGGAACACAATCACAATATGCACAATATTTATCCTGGGAAACCCTCATGGGGGAGAAAACCTAGCAAAACTTCCTTAATATAGATAGCTAATACAATGCCAATAGAATAAACCAAAACACTAGAGGATATCCAACACTGAGCAATGTGCCTCTCTCTTCCTTCTTCTCCCAATTGTAGCTACCAAACTTGTGCATTGGATGAGAAAATGAGTGAGTGAGTTAATGAGGGTCTGGCTTCCTTTATTTATATAAACTGGTAGGCATTGGAAAGGCAGCTCTTCACTAGGTAGGCTTGACTTGTCTTCTTAGTGGTTAAAACCACTTTAATTAGCCCCATGGATGATTTCTTAATTTGCACAATATATTTAGGGTTTGACCAATCCAAAAAATAGGATTTGGTCAATTACAACGCCTGATGTGATCAATCAACAAAAGGGGATTGATCTAATGAATAATAAATGAATAATAAATAAAATAATCTTTGTAGTTGTAATATTTCAACACTTGTATCATTATCATCCATTATGATAATATTCCTTTATCTTTGAACCACTCTCTGAACCAATCTCTGAACCAATCTATGAATCCAATCCTGCATGAACTCATGCTCTCAACTTTTCACAATGCCTAACCATCTATCCATGTACTATTCTAAAGTCTTCTTAGCTTCAAATTATCATCAAATGTTTCCTTTGATATTCTCTATTTGCCTACCAAACTATGCATGCTAGAAATAACTTGTTCTAACAATATATATGCATGAATACAACCATAGACTTCTTCATGTGTAACAACCAACTAACACCTATGTGGGAACACTTCTTTATCAATCCATTAATATTTCATAATGTACTTATGCTATAGAACCACTTTGAAGGTTTCTCTATCAAACATATGCAACATCATACTTCAAACTTCTTGAAATATACTCTCTGATTTGCAGAGATGCTTTCTAGAATCCCCCTGTTCAACATTCATAATCCTGGGAGTATCCAAGCCGGATAGCTTAGAATAATACCTTCATGAAGTAGTATCCATATTCATGTGTACAATAATCATGTCTCTTAACTTTGACTTCCTTCTTTCTTCATGTGGATTGTTTTTTCACTATAATTCTTGAAAGTATGATTTCTTGGGATTGTTGTTTATTCACTTGATCTTCTTTTCTTTCTCGTGTACTGCAAATCTTGTGATTTTTGGGACCTATTATTTGCTTACCTGATATTTATTATGATATTTCTCTACTTTAGGTTCTAACAATATGGTTCTTGAAACTTGTTCTTATTTTTCTTTCTTTCCTTGTCTTTCTCATACTATGGCAAGTCTTATAATTTCTTAAATCTGGTCTTTATTCACTTTCTCTTCTTCATGTTCTTTTATTTTCCAAATTTTAGTATATATGATATATGTTTCTTTCTCATTGATGGAACTGTCATGCTTCTAAACTTCCAATCTATATGACCACACTTGTGGCATTTGTAACATTCAATATTATGTGGGGCTACATAAGCATTTATTTCTTGAACATTTCTTCCATAAGTCATGCAATCTGCAACCTTATGTCCAAAGTTAGTACAATAAAAACAATTATCATAAAAGAAATTTACATACTTGGGAGTGTATGATATTCTCTGTGATGTAGTCCTTCTGAAATCATGCTATGGTTGATCACGATTTTCTCTTCTATTGACTCCTTCATTATGAGTGAATCTTCTTGGTTGTATGAATGTGGAAGGTCGTCTTTGATGTCCATATCTTATGTACTCTTCTTCTTGAGTATTCTATCCTTTTGGAATATTCTTTTTTAAGGGATTTCATTCTTCCTTATTTATATAACCTTTGATGACTTCTGCATAAATCTTAGGATTCTCTTTGGTTTTCCCTTTTGATGACCTGTGACATTTCCCTTCAACTATCTTTACTAATGATGTGGATGTTTCTTCAATGTTTTTTCTTAAATTGAAAACTTTTATTCTTAACATAACAACTTCTTCTTCAAGCTTCTCATAGCCCTCTTCTTTCTTATTTATCTGAATCTTCATTACTTCTTTTGTTCTTCTTGCTTCTTCGAGTTGGATCTTTAAGGTGATGATTTCTTCTTCAAGTTCTCTTTTTCATTGATTGTATTCTACTTCATGATTCTTTTACTTTTTAGTTTCTAGATTGCATTCTATTTCATTTAGCTTTTATGTCTCATCACTTTCAATTTTCAAATACGGGCATTTAAATTCTATATGTCCTCCTTTTTCACAATTAAAGTAGAAAGAACATTATTCTATTGATTTTGTACTCTTGTTCTTATGAATGTGTCTGACATGATGGGAATATTTCCTTTTTTTTTGCACCTGCATCTTCATTAGCATTCTTCGACTCTATGATGGGTGAAAAATAGATATGATGTAACTTATCCCAAATCTATGTGGATGATGAACACTTACCCACTTTTTCCTTTACTGAATCATATATTCCATCCAAAATGAAATCCCTTACAAATTTTTTATTTCGTTTCAGTTCATTCTTGGATGCAATATTTTCCATTTTTTAACTATCATATCCTGTAACAACTGATTGTCAAATATCATACCCCTGTTTCGGTAAAAATACTTTCTTTTTTCTCCTCCATATATCATACTCTAGACCACTCTGACCATCAAACATTGGTACTCCATTCTCTATGTATTCCATGATCTCCTTCTAGTGGTTAAATTATTTCCTCAAGGAGCCTTCTCTGATACCAATTGTCAGATTATTTAGAGGGGGGGGTGAATCAGTAATGATAAATTTATACACTTTTAACCACAGTTTATATTACTTTAAATTATTCAATAGTGTTCATCAGTTCATCATTAATATTTTATTTCATTATATAAAATTAACATACATCAATGCATAATAAACAATAATAGACACATCCACAAAATGCAAAGTACACTAGTATTTTACGTGGAAACCCAATGCGAGAGAAAACCACATAATTGTAAATCCTAACTTTGTACAATATCTACTGTAAACATATATTCATAAAAGAACAGAAAATATATAATGGAAAATACAAACATTACACAAAGATTTTTCCCCTGGAAACCCAAACCGGGAAAACCAACATATTCTATATCCATTCATTGTGTTACAATGTTTATAATACAAAATACATATAGGAGACAACGGCATACAAAAACCTAACCCAATGACTTGGATTAGTCCAAAACCCTAATTCCTTAACTGGAAATAGAAAACCATTGACAAATAAACCATGTGCCAAAAAAAACACCTAAATATAATGCGGTCTCGAAAAATGCGGTCCCGGAAAATATGGACTCAAAATTTGTTTCCAATAATAACACATACCCAACAACAATTCTTTTATTACATGTATTTAAGAATTACATTCAAGGAAGCACCAACCTCCAATTAGTTGGATATAACTAGAAGGAGGCTCCAATCCCCTGTGTTCTCTAGATCCAATCGGAAGGTGGACACAACCACCAAATTCTATCTCTCTAACCAAAATGAGGCTCCAAACCCCTAATTCTCAGGCTCCAACCTGAAGGAAGCTTCAACTCCTTGGTTCTCCGTATCCATCTAGAAGGTGGATCCAACCACCTATCCTTTCCCCTTCCTACCGCCCTCAAATATAAATGCCAAATATAGACAACATGCCATTGTCACTAAATCAACCATCGTCACTATCAACCTGTGAATGTTAACCTGTAGCAACAACTTGTAAAAACCTGTACCAAACAACCTATGCCAATAAACTATCACAATAATGTAATAAACCAATCATGTACATCAATAACTAGAAAAAAATGTACCATCACAAGTGCATCAACCATGCACATCACAACATCTCATAACCATCACCAAGATAAAGATGTGCTTCTAATAATATACCAAGATATTTATTGTTTGTTAAGGTTGGTTTTCATTGATGTCAACCCTTGAAGAAAGCCCCGCAGCACAAAGGTTTGGGTAATGGACCCAAGATTTTTTGATGTAAATATGACTCATTCTTATCTTGTCATGGTTGATAAGAAGTAAATATGGATGAACTCCAAAGTGGTCCCCTTATGGTGAAAGCCCTAACGGGAAGACACTTTGCAAAGTAAGAGAACCCATGCTTAATTGTGGAATAATGAGATGAAGGACAATGAATTTTTCATGTAAACTATCCTATATGGATAGTGATTTTCATTCCATTTCCAGTGGTATGTGTAACGTCACATAACTCCTCACAGTTAGAGAGTTATGGCCATGAGCAGTTGGAGACCTCGGGTTTGGGTAATGGACCCAAGTTTGTTTGATGGATAATGGTATGAGTTATGATATATTTTCAGATAATACTATTCTATATGGATATTACATGTCATTCCATTTCTGGTGGTATGTGGAACGTCACATAATTGAGTTATGGCCTTACAAAGTTGGAGGACCCTCATATGTCATCTAGAAGCCCCAAAAGGTCAAAGTAGTCAAAGTGGTTTAAGATATTTTAAAAGGTAAATTATAAAGTGAAGTAATGAGTGTATTATAATTCAAAGTTAATACAAAATAAATTATTTCAATAATAAATTTAATGGAGAAATTAGAAGTGGGTTAACCCTAAAATAAGGAAAATGGGGCCATGACCTAGAAGATGTTTTTAAGGAAGCTACTTGGAGAGTATAAATAAGAGGAAATGCTCTCTCATTTTAATCACACTTGAGAATATTGAATATCTATAGGTGTCTGAGGTAAACAAGGATATCTAAGATGAAATTCTGAGGGAAGGTGAAGAAAAGAAGGCCGAAATGCAAGGAGGGATAAATTATTTTGATGGTGCTTTCTAAGGTATGTTATTTACAAGTCATCTCACCATTTTCTCTATAACTTTTTTTTTCTATAATGATTCAAAATGTGAAATTGCTATGCCATTGAGAAAACATATCCAATTATCTATGGTAACAATTCAGCTTGTGGGTCATTTTACTTTTGGAGTTACACTCCGTGGAAAATAGGGTTTGTGGCTAGTCCCGAAACTAGTCAAAAACATGTGTTTCAAGTAAAAATGTCATAAATTATTCATAACATATCCAAATATAGTGAAACCAATTATGTTGGTTAGGGTAATGTCTCTAGTATTTTGTCTCACTATTTTATATCAATTCAACAAATATTCCATGTGGGACCTTCTCTACAAGGTCGCTCTCTAGAATAAGGCATAATTCAACAAGGTATGCCTTTTTTGCTATAAATCCTTTTCTGATAGGTTCCAAGTAGTGAAACATGGAGGAAATACATAAAACAAACTGAATAACATTGTGTAATAGTTTCATATATTTATACATTACAGGTACAAAGTTATGATTACTTCAAGTTAGGGTTGTTGACTAATCCAAAACTAGGCATGTGAGACTAAAGAAAAGTTTGATGAAAATGCTAGTCTCTCGTTGTTGAAGATAAGGAAATTTTGTAGGAATGTCATCATATACACCAGGTCTATTACAAAGCTATAAATCAGATTTGGGTGATGAAATTGATGATGTATTTTGGTTGAGGTACATGTTGAGTACATGGTTGAGACAAGTAGTTGATGAGTTGGCACATACATGAGGTGTATAGTTGATGATGTTGGTACATATTGATGAGTCATAGTTCATGATTAGTTGACACATGATTGGTAAATACTTGGTACATGGTTGGATGCACTTTTTTATGGTGCAGATTGATTACAGGTTATTTGGTACAAGTTGGTGCATGGTTGATGCATTTGTTTATAGTACAGGTTGATTACATGTTGAGGTACAAGTTGATGCATGGTTTATGCATGGTTCAGATTTATTGGTACATGTTTACAATGGTATATCTCACAGTGACAGGTTGACAGTGGTTCCATCATTCTACTTCTACTTCAGGGTGGTAGGACAGGGCAAGGACAGGTGGTTGTAGCCACCTTCCGATTGTAGCCAGAGAACATAGGGGGTTGTAGCCTCCTTCTAGTTGTAGCCAAAGAATTGGGGAGTTGGAGATTCCCTCAAGTTGTAGCCAGATAAACTAGAGGGTTGGAGCCTCCTTCCAGTTGCATCTAAAAAACAAAGGAATTTGGTGCTTCCAACGAATGTAATTCTTCAAGACATATAAGAAAAACCATTCTGTGGTTTTCTCCCGATTTACTTATATAAGACATATAAGTAAAACACTAGTGTACTGTGTATGTGTATGTTTGTTCATTTATTCATTACTTATTTACTCTGCAATTATTGGATGATAATGCTTCATTTATATAACACTTGGATTGTATGGTTAAAAAGGATCAATTTATCTATTACTGATTCACCCTCCCTCTTAGTAATCCAACATTTATGCCACATCAACCATAAACTATGTGCCAACAATATTACTAGCAAGTTCCTCTAACAATGCACCAATCATGTACCAATCATGTATTAACAACACATCAACTATGACTCATCAATATGTACCAACATCATCAACTATACACCTCATTTATGTGCCAAATCATCAACTACATGCCTCAACCATGTACCCAACATGTACTTCAACCATATAACAAATACATACACCAAGATATCCAACAAAAGGACTCTAGTAATACGTCAAACTATCCATAAACCAAATACATGGAACCCTTACATCAAACCATGTTCCAAAACCTCATTCTTATGTATCCTCAATCATGTACCATGTCATGACCAAATGTAACCATAAAAACATACATGTAACTCTATAACAAACCTGGTGTATGTGATCATAGATGTAATACCCCTAGGTCGAACCCCAACTTTAAATGTAAATAAAAATGTAATTAAGATGGTGAGCTATTTGATATCATTTTGTGTGCACCTTCCGTGGTACAGTTCACACATTTACTTCGCACTAAAATGATGAAGTGTGAGCATTCCAGGATACTATCTGTAGCAAACTTAAGTGCACGCGATTTTGAGACCTGAGAGCCTTTGTGTATATGTTGTGTTTTGAGGCTGGTGAGTTACGATGAAAAAAGGGAAGTATATCTGTGATGTAAATGTAAATGTAATCACACATAAATATTAATGAAAAGCACATCAATGTGGTAGACCAATCATGTAAAATAGTATGGGAGACTAAACTCCACTAGTTAGGGAAAGGGGGCTAAAAGTTAAGGATAAGGGGCTAATCTAGGGAGCTTAAGCCAAAAAGAAATATTATATTAATATCCCTTAAAGTATAAAGTATGGATAATTATTTTATCCTAACATCTAGGGATGGGGAAAAGTGGGCCAAAGTAGTTCTCAACATGAAAAGTGTCAAGTTGGGAACATGCATACATATAGTTTGGAGTTAGCTCATTTTGGGGAATGATTGCATTATCATTCTCTCACTCATTGAGCTATCCTCCATACCTTGTTGTCACTATACGTGTACTTGTACCTGTACCTTTACCTTTACCTGGTTAGCTTAGGAGCTAGACTGAAGAAGTGGGTTGTCAGGCCCATGGGATATTGAAGAGGCAGGTTCTCAGGAGCGTGAGAAAATCTCTCCAAGTGAGAGAATTGTTGGGAATTGATTTCTCGAAGGTGCCAAACTACAACTATATGGCTCTAAGACTTCCTCTTTGGCCTATTGCTAAAGCCCTGGAAAGGAAGTGGGGAAATTGAGGGCCTATTGAGAAGAGAGGGGAACACTTCCTAGGATGGGATGGGCATGTGGGGAATGAGAGACTGTAGGTTGTTAGTTATAGTTGGCACCTGTGACAAAGTTTTTCCTGTTGTCTGAGATACATCAATCCGGTTAGGTGTTCCTTTACCCAGGCGGATTTTAGTCCCAGCTCAGGGGTGACCCACTACTAAGAGTTTTGAGCAGTGTGGTCTAATGCTCGAAGGAACGTCGAAGGTTTTCACATAGTCGGTGATATTTTTACCAAGATAAGTGTCAATTGTGTGTTAAATTATGTGTTACATTATTATTTATGTGTTTATTTTTCTGTGTTTTTCTTTTGTTTGTTTCATGTGTATTTTTATTATTATTCTATATGAATCTATGCATTTGCATATTTTCTATATTTTTTAATTTTGTATACAGTTCAAAAATTTTATGTGGCATAGCCCAGTTGGATGTTGGGGATGTAACAATATGGTATCATAGCTCTAGTTTTCAACACTGAGCCTAGATGGGCCGATCAAGTTGAATTGAAGAAAAAATTCACAGAGAATTGATTTCTAAGTGGACAAATTTCAAGTTACAATGCATCCATGGTGAAAATTAGAAGCAATTGCGTGGAATTGGGAAAAATCCCCAATTTATGTTGTTAAATTGACGGGAAAATTGAGAAATTTGGCCAAGTGGTGATATATTCTTAATTTAATATATTTTCTATCAAATTTAGACCTATAATTGGTCGAATTTGAAGTTACAGGGAAGCCATGACAGATGGAGCGAGACTAGTTGATTAAAATTCTCAATTCGTGAATTCAGTTTGGGAAAAATTTGTTCTGGGAATGTCAACCAACATAGATTTGTTGCAGCAGAGGTTGAATTGGTGTTACTGGAGTGAAATTGAACAAATTTCATAGTTGCAGAATGTCATGGTGAAAATTGGGAAACATTTGGCAAAAGCCCCAATTTCTGCAGCGCAATTCACAAGGAATTGATGCGTAGAGAAAAGAAGGTGCATAGGTGTGCACACTAAAAATACGTGATGCATAGTGAAAAGCTTGTGATGCATGGAAAATAAGGGTACATGGTTGTGCGCGCTAAAATTTTTCTCTGTGGAGTACAAGTTGAGATGCGCGGAAAACTATTGGTGTGCCGGTGTGCGCACTTAAATTTGGCGTTGCATGGTGCAAAATTGGTAATGTGCGAAAAATAATGGTGCAGGAGTGTGAACACTTAAATTTGGCGTTGTTTGGTGTAGAATTGGTAATGCATGAAAAATAATGGTGCATGAGAGTGTGCACTTCAATTTGGCACTATGTGACACAAGCTGCCTCTCACGACAACTCACTCCCACCAGGACCTTCTTCCTCCTCAGCCCGAAGAACTCAAAGGTTCTTCTGATCCCCTCTCGGGAATCCTTCGTACCCACAGTGACTCTTCCACTCACGCGGTCCTCCTTTTCTCGGTTATCAGGGGATCGGATCTCGTGACTTCGCGAGTTCAACACTTGAATATTTGTCTCTCGGATCCCGAGACCCGATGTCTCTGGTCAACGTTGACCCTCCTTCGGTGCGTCGGAACCTCGCGTTATCGTGACTCGCGTCTCACGTCACTATACCTTCAGGATCCCAACTCCTGAGATCCAAAACCCCGAGATGCCAATAAACTCGCTATCTCATCTCTCGCTTCCTTGCCACTTGCGAGATCAATCTCTTGACCCTTCAACTCCCGAGACCCGATGTCTCGAGATCACCTGCCACATCACCGACTTGGACCCACGCTATGCGCGAAATTGTTGGGGCTTGCTTCTGGCGATCTCACGACCTCCCTTTACGAAAAATAAGAGTCTTACCTCGCGAACTCCCGATGCGTCCAAATCCATGAGTCGAGTCACGCTCCTTGTGATCTCGATCGACGCTTCTATCCAATCTGAACTTTGGAATTTCTTCCGTCTGCACTGTAGTTGTCACGTCCACTTTTCCTCCTTACACAAATCCCGAATAAGAAGTGTCTCTCCCCGAGACCCGTCCATCAACCTACTCGCTTCTCCTTGTGACCTTTTCTACGGGTATTTTCCCCACTTCTCTTCGACTACTTCGAAGACTTGGCTTTCCTGAGATTTCACAGCTTCTGAGCTTCTTCTGGAAACTCCCTGCACACACTCCTTGCGGCTTTACTTCAAACACGCTAAGTGTTGAAGTCTCCTCGACCTTGCGCACTCCTGCAGCAACAGTCTGTCAATGCCTTAGCTCTGAATCCACAACTCTGAGACTTCGTCTAGCCTGCGCACACCTTGCACGGCTCTATCTACCCAAACCAACTTCTGGGTGAACGAGAATGAGAGTTTAACTGCTAAGCCTCATCAATGCACTCTATGCAGATGAATTCAACTGCACTCTATGCAGAAATCTCCTGGCTCAAACAGAGAAACAATTGAAACTCATTCCCTCATTCTCTCAGATATCGAACCTGTATTGCAATCACATACACAACATATAGAAGATAGGAAAAACAAGAAGCAAATATGCAACAACATAATATCAACAACACACAGAGAATAACCGTAGCCATGGAATTGAATCAAAGTCTTCCTTCTATTAACTCAATCTGTACATGGGTGTTCTCCACAAGTTCTCTGCTTGTTCACTTCTTTCTCCTGTTTCTCATATGAATGCTCTGAATGCTAATGCTACAATTGATACAATAATACAAAGGAGGGTGCCTATATTCCATTTTCCCTCACGAAAGTAAAACTGTCTAATCTAGACTTAACTATTTTATCTACCTGCATTAAATCTAATAAATTCCTTAGCTACTAAGGACATGAGCGTATCTGCTCAAGGTCTGTTACAATATACAAGTGCGCTTCATCACATCAATGTATTAATGTTTGGCACTTCATATTAAGGTGTTTCAAAATTGGCGCTAGTGTTGCCCAACTGTTCTTTCTTTCTCATCGTGTTGGCTCGCTTGATGAGTTGTAGATGCTCCTGCATCATACTCCTCGGCTCAAAAGATTTCATGGGCTCCCACTCATGAGCTCCTACACGGTGTGACCGTGTTTCTGTATCACTACCTCTGTCTCCCAGTTGGCATCCTCCACTGGGTGATTCTTCCACTTCACCAGGTATTCAAAATATTGCTTTTGTCTGGTCTTCTTACCTGCTTGTTGGTCCAGTATACACTCCATCTGTGGCTTTTCAGCTATCGACATCTACTTCTGCCACTGGAATTCCGGTTCTTCAGTTACAGCTCCTGCTCCTGTAGCCCTGTTGATCTAAAAATATGACGAAGACTTGATAAACTTGATTAAATTAAATTGCAAGTTAAATGTTATGTGTTTTAATGCAACCGGATCAATTTGCAACACATAATTAAAGATTACTTATGTAGAAATAAGCATAGACAACATCATAAATGATTGAACATAAGACATAAACACAACAACTTGATAAAGGAGTTCACCCCACTCCGGGCTACATCTCCTGGTCCAGCCTCCAAATGGATCTTTTATATTAAATTGATCAAAGTGCTTAAAAATAAGTCTTACAGTGCTCAAATCAACAAAATGACTGCTCCAATGGCTCCGCAGCGTGCCAAAACCCCTGTCTAGGCTCTGACGGCACCTGAAACGGTCGAAAAATGAAGAAGATAGCCTCCTCTGAAGTCTCCCTCCTTCTTTGCTGTCTCTGGTTCTACAATCTGTACCTGTACCTGGAACACGCTCCAAACACACATATAAAATCAGCACCAAATGGTTCCGAAAATGGTCCAAACTGTCGGATGGTTTGGGCGCCTCTGGCCCCTAACCGCCTAACATTGGGTCATATGGTCATACGACCAAAGGCGCGGCATCAAAGTAGTTGTAAAACCATGCAACGGGTGTAACTTCCCGTGCAACCGCACGCTCACACAATGTATAACATATTATAACGAATCCCGTGCATAAATATTATGGGTCGCGGGTTCCAAACCACGCGCCCACATAATATTTATATACCATAGTTTCCCGCGCGTATATATATGTTACATGGCATATGTTTTATATATGGT
>ML777079.1:884569-897198 GCA_009831015.1 Picea engelmannii | reverse complement strand
CAGCACCAATTTTGACCTGTTTGACTTGACGGTAAAATCGCGATATCTCCTCCATACGGACTCCATTTGCGAAAATAAATATACCGCCGGAATCAGGAAAACGAGACGGACACAATGGTACTAGTTTCGTCTCAATCCGAGCACTTTGAAAATTGAGCAAATTTGATCCCCTGATCACCTGTATGGGTATAAATCCGAAATATTGAAAATTGGAGATATCCCGATGCCCCCTGGAAACTCAAGCTCATATGCGTTCTCCCCGAACTTCCTCAGGATTCTACATGGTTCGATCTTATTCATCTTGAGCTTGTTATATGTTCCCCTTGGGAACCTTTCCTTCCTCAGGTTCGCTAGTACCATATCACCAACTTCAAACTGAAGTTGCCTCTTTGTCTGATTGGCTCTATGCTTATACTCCTGATTCGCCTTCTACAGTCGCTGCCTCACCTCTGCGTGAAGTTCCTGCATCGCCTCTGCGAACTCTTCAGTGCTCGCGCTGCTAGTCTCAGCCTGTTCTGACTCCCTGAGCTCAGAAAATCCCCTCGGCTGTGTCCCATACAAAATATGGAACGGACTCTTGCCAGTACTCCGATTCACCAAATCGTTGTACGCAAACTCTGCCTGTGATAATATCTGGTCCCAGTTGCTGTGATGTTCCACCACTAGGCTCCTCAATAGATCTCCCAGACTCCTGTTGACCACTTTTGTCTGCCCATCTGTCTACGGATGGTATGTTGAGCTAAAAGCCAAATTAGTCCCCAGCTTCTTCCATAGCGTCCTCCAAAAATGACCTATGAACTTGGTATCCCGATCCGAGACTATGCTTCTCGGCAACCCATGCAGTCTAATAATCTCTTTAAAAACCATATTTGCGATGTGGGTCGCATCGCTGGTCTTATGACACGGAATAAAATGTGCCATCTTTGAGAACCTATCCACCACCACGAAGATGGAATCAACTCCTCGCTCTGTTCTCGGCAATCCCAGAAAAAAATCCATACTAATTGCCTCCCACGGCCTCTCAGGTATGGGCAATGGTTGATAGAACCCTGTGTTCTGCTTTTGGCCCTTCGCATGTTGACATATCTGACACCTGTCAACAAACCTCTTTACATCGGTGCGCATGCCTGGCCAATAATATGATTCGCTCAGCTTGGCGAATGTTTTGTCATGTCCAAAATGACCTGCTAATCCACCGCTGTGTTTTTCCTTCACCAAATTCTCCCTCATGGAGCAATCTGGAATGCACAGTTGATTTCCTCTGAACAACAACCCCTCCTGGATCATGAACTCTATCCAAGGAGTTCGATCCTTGAGAACTGGATTCTCGGCTGCTTCGTATGCTTCAGCAAAGTCCACATCACCTGCATACATATATTTCAGGTTTTTAAAACCCAAGGTCTTGACCCTGAATTCCTGCAGCAACAAGCATTTCCTGCTCAAAGCGTCAGCTACTTTGTTAGCAGTCCCTGAAATGTGCTTAATCACAAACGTGAAATTTTGCATGTACTCTACCCATTTCGCATGCTTCTAATTCAGCTTCTCCTGCTGACTTACGAACTGCAATGCGTGGTTATCACTGTACAACACAAACTCTTTGGGTATCAAGTAATGCCTCCACTTCTTCAATGCCTGTATAATGGCATAGAACTCTTTATCGTACGTGGAGTATTTCAGCTTGGCATCATCCAGTTTCTCACTGTAATATGCCACAGGCCTGTGGTCCTGACTCAGGACCCCTCCAACAGCATACCCACTGGCATCACATTTCACCTGGAAGGTCTTTTGAAAATCAGGCAACACCAGAATTGGTTTCTCTGTTATCTTCCGCTTCAGCAGATTGAAGCTTCTCTCAGCCTCTGTTGTCCACTGAAATTTTTTATGCTGCTTCTTCACGGTGTCCATCATTGTTGCGCTAATTCCACTAAAATTTCGAATGAATTTCCTGTAGAAACTAGCGAGTCCATGGAATCTCCTTACCTCAAAAACATTTCTTGGCGATGGCCAGTTCCTGATCACTTCTACCTTCTCTGGATCCATCTTCAATTCATTCGTCGATATCACAAAACCCAAATAAATGAGTTATGTCTGCATCAATGAACACTTCTTCAAGTTTATCAACAACTTCTCCTGCTGTAGTCTTTTCATTATAATGGCCAAATGCCTCAAATGCTCAGCCCTGGTCTTACTGAATATCAGTATGTCATCCAGGTATACAACCACAAATTTGCCAATGAATTCCCTCAGGGCTTCATTCATCAGCCGCATAAATGTGCTTGGCGCGTTTTTCAACCCAAACGGCATGAACAACCATTCGTACAAACCTTTGTTTGTTTTGAATGTTGTTTTCCATTCATATCCTTCTCTCATCCGGATCTGATGATATCCGCTCTTGAGATCTATCTTCAAAAAATAATTTTCCCCACTTAGGCAATCCATCAGATCATCCATTCTCGGCAGTGGAAATCTGTATCTGATGGTGATCTTGTTTATAGCCCTAGAGTCTGTACACATCCTCCAGCCTCCATCCTTCTTTGGACTTAGTACTCTCGAAACAACACACAGACTCAGACTCTCCCTCACCAGTCCTTTATCCTGCAGATCCCGTACCTACCTTTTGACTTCCTCGTTCTCCTGAGGTGTCAATCTGTACGCTGCCTTATTTGGCAAACTTGCTCTGAGTATGAGGTCTATGTGATGACTCACACTTCACGTCGGTGGCAACGAACGAGGTAGTTTGTCCACGATGATATCAACGAACTCTCCCAACAGTTCCTGAATCTCTTCTGGCAAGTCATCCACACTTGTTCTTGTTAGAACTATCCTCGGCTTTCTGACAACAAAGAATTGTGGATCTTCATTCTTCTCCATCTCTGTGAGAAGCTCTTTCCCACTCATGAGAAGTATTGTGTTGCTTACTTCCGAATTCACCTCTTTATCTTTTATCGGAAGCATCTTATGTAACCTCCCATCCTTCTCCAAGGTGTAGGTGTTCATCCTCCCGTCATGAACAACATTCCGGTCATACTGCCATGGTCTACCCAACAACATGTGGCATACGTCCATGGGAATGACATCACACAAAATCTCATCATGATAATTCCCAATCTTGAATTTAACTAAGCATTGTTTAGTGACACTTACCCGGTGTCCTTTCTGTAGCCATGAGACTTTATATGGACTTGGGTGCTTAGTTGTTTCCAGCTCCAACTTTTCCACCATCTCGGATGAAACGAGATTATCAGTGCTCCCGCTGTCAACTATGACCTTGCATTTTTTGTCCTTGGCTATACAAGCCGTTCTGAATAGTCTGCTCCTTTTCACTAAGCTATCCACCTCTTTCTCGAGTGCTAAGAGAACTTTATGCATCCCAAGCGACCTCCTGCTGTCTGCATCTTCATTTTCATAATCACGCCTCCGCGCCTCAGTGATGTGAGGTTCACTTCTGTCCACTTTCCTATCTGGACAGTCAACGGCTTTGTGTCCATCCTTTCCACATGTAAAACATGTGATAATTCCTCCACGGCCTCTTCCTCTACCTCTGGTACGAGGAATAGTGTTGGCGTCAGCATATCCACCACCCTGCTCTGTATGCTGCCTCCTCGGCTCAGCATATTTCTGCCTTGGTTGTGAGGTTCCACCTCTCTCAACCTTACCCTGAGGTTTCTGCCACTCCTCCTTGGGCTTATGAAATTTTTCTTGGGCAATTGCCTTGCCTCTGGGCTGACTCTTGCCTCGCCCTCGCTGACTTTTCTTGCGGCTCAGCTTCTCTTCAGCTTTCAGAGCCATCTGATACGCATCCTCAACTGTTCGGATGGAAACCATGCTCAATTCATCCTGAATGTCATACCTCAACCCATTCAGGTATCTTGCCACCTTTTCATCATCACTCTCTCGATGACCAGCTCGAATGTTGAGCCTATAAAACTCCTCGGTGTACTCCTTCACTGTCATCAACTTCTGTCTCAGGTTCTGCATGTGCCTGAACAGTGTTATCTGGTAATCTCTCGGGATGAACTTCACCTTCATCTTGGCGATCATCCGATCCCAGCTTTTGATCTTATGTTTTCCTTTGCAGTGCCTATCTGCCTGCAATTCATCCCACCATAAGGCTGCATGTCCTTTTAGCTTGGTAACAGCATGCCTTACCTTCTTGTTCTCTTCGATATCCTCATAATCGAAGTAGGTGTCGAGTGCTCGGATCCAATCCAACAATTCTTCATCATTTAGACTTCCCTCATAAACAGGAATGTCCATTTTTGTCTTCGAGCTCATTCTCGAAATGGCCCTGATCAACCTCTTGGTTGAAGCATCTTCTGTTGAGACCTCTTCTGCCTCGTGTCCAGCTTCCTCTTCTACCTCGGAATCACTGGACTCTGCCGCACCAGCACCATGCCTTTGGGTGGTCTCCATTTCTTCAAGCCTGGCTCGAAGATCTCGCATCTGTCATTCCATTTCCACATTCCCTACCGGCCTTCCCCTTCTTCAAGTGTCCCTGTCCTCACAATCAGGTGACTGCCTCTCTCTTCTGGGAGGCATAATGAATTTCTTCTCTCTACTACCAAAGCAAAGAGAAACTCTTTTCCTGCTCTGATACCACTCTGATGCAAGCTGCCTCTCACGACAACTCGCTCCCACCAGGACCTTCTTCCTCCTCGGCCTGTAGAACTCAAAGGTTCTTCTGATCCCCTCTCAGGAATCCTTCGTACCCACAATGACTCTTCCACTCGCGCAGTCCTCCTTTTCTCGGTTATCGGGGGATCGGCTCTCGCGACTTCGCGAGTTCAACACTTGAATATTTTTCTCTCGGATCTCGAGACCCGATGTCTCTGGTCAACGTTGACCCTCCTTCGACATGTCGGAACCTTGCGCTATCACGACTCATGTCTCACATCACTATACCTTCAGGATCCCAACTCCCGATATCCGAAACCCCGAGATGCCAATAAACTCGCTATCTCGTCTCTCGCTTCCTCGCCACTTGCGAGATCAATATCTTGACCCTTCAACTCCCAAGACCCGATGTCTCGAGATCACCTTCCACGTCACTGACTTGGACCCACGCTATGCACGAAATTGTCGGGGCTTGCTTCTTGCGATCTCATGACCTCCCTTTACGAAAAATAGGAGTCTTACGCTCCTTGTGATCTCGATCAACGCTTCTGTCCAATCTGAACTTTGGAATTTCTTTCGTCTTCACTGTAGACTTCACGTCCACTTTTCCTCCTTACACAAATCCTGAATAAGAAGTGTCTCTCCCCGAGACCCGTCCGTCAACCTGCTCGCTTCTCCTTGCAACCTGTTCTACGGGTATTTTCCCCATTGCTCTTTGACTAATTCGAAGACTTGGATTTCCTGAGCTTTCACAGCTTCTGAGCTTCTTCTAGAAACTCCCTTCACACACTCCTTACGACTTTACTTCAAACACACTAAGTGTTGAAGTCTCCTCGACCTTGCGCACTCCTGCAACAACAGTCTGTCAATGACTTAGCTCAGAATCCGCAACTCTGAGACTTCGTCTAGCTTGTGCACACCTTGCATGGCTCTATCTACCCAAACCAACTTCTGGGTGAACGAGAATGAGAGTTTAACTGCTAAGCCTCATCAACGCACTCTATGCGGATGAATTCAACTACACTCTATGTAGGAATCTCCTGGCTCAAACAGAGAAACAATTGAAACTCATTCCCTCATTCTCTCAGATATCGAACCTGTATTGCGATCACATACACAACATATAGAAGATAGGAAAAACAAGAAGCAAATATGCAACAGCATAATATCAACAACACACAGAGAATAACCGCAGCCATGGAATTGAATCAAAGTCTTCCTTCTATTAATTCAATCTGTACATGGGTGTTCTCCACAAGTTCTCTGCTTGTTCACTTCCTGCTCTTGTTTCTCATATGAATGCTCTGAATGTTAATGCTACAATTGATACAATAATACAAAGGAGGGTGCCTATATTCCATTTTCCCTCACGAAAGTAAAACTGTCTAATCTAGACTTAACTATTTTATCTACCTGCATTAAATCTAATAAATGCCTCAGCTACTAAGGACGTGAGCGTATCTGCTCAAGGTCCGTTACAATATACAAGTGCACTTCATCACATCAACGTATTAATGTTTGGCACTTCATATTAAGGTGTTTCAAAATTGGCGCTAGTGCTGCCCAGCTGTTCTTTCTTTCTCCTCGCGCTGGCTCGCTTGATGAATTGTAGATGCTCTTGCATCACTATGCGGAGTAAAGCTAGTGAAGCACATAAAAATAATAGTGCGTAGATGTGCGCAATAAATTTAGCATTGTGCGGTGTGGATTGGGTGGCACATGTGTAATATTGGCATGGACGATGTGCACATGCATAATATTGGCACATGTGGTGTGTGCATTGAGTATTGGAAGAGCACAGATGAATTTTTTTGATGCATGCAAAATGTTTGTATACAGTGCATACATGCTGAATATTCTTGTCGCGCGACAGTTAATTAATGGTGCACGCGGAGTATTGGTGTGCGATGGGAGAACACTAAAATTTGGCATGGTGCGGTGCATAGAGTGAAATTCACACTGAATATTAACATCTGAAATAAAAATTGTGGGCAACAGGTATTAGTGCATGAACCAAAATTCAGTGCGGTAGATATTGGCGTGCAACACAAAAGTAGTGTGCACTAGATATTGGCGTGATAGAGAGGTGATCCACACTAGATATATTTGTGCGGAGCATGCACTACCTTATGGTGTTGCTATGGATGGTAAATATGGGTGTACATTTTCAAATTTTTATGTGTGAATTCGTTTGGATGCTCTACAATAGAAGAAAATCAATGAATTTCTACGACATTTTATATTGTTTGAAGGTCATATTTTTTTAGTGTGTTTTAAGGCCCAAAACAACGTTTTTAGCTACTAAAAAACCATGAGAATATAGTGTACCAAGGTACAGTTTCTCTACAGATCAAATGAAAAATATCGAAGAGAGATTTCTAATGGTGTAAACCATTTGTGAAATGGAGTTTTTATGAGGAAGTTACAGGACAACTAGTGGAGGGTAAATTCTCAGACCCACCTAACTTCGAAGGGCCATAACTTTATTCTATAGAATTAGGTTGAGGCACAAGAGTCATCTATGGAAAGATATTGAACCATAGAATATAGTCATGGATCTGAATTAAAATTATGGGGACGTTAAAAATGTTTAATATGGCACATAAGGTACCTGTAGCATTCTAAACCAAAAAGACTAATTGACCTAGAATTTCAGTAGGCTGTAATTAGTAGCCCAAAACCTAGAAAGAGGCTAAAATTGGATAGAATGTCAAAATTATGTATATGAAGAAACCCAATTGATATCCTACCAAAAATCCAATGGATTATGTGCAAAAATGCATAATTATAGCACATATTTGCACCAAGTTGAAGTGTGAACAAAAGAATTAATGGACAATTTTCAAATAACCATAACTTTATGCTTTGGACTCAGAATTGAGCATGTAAGTGGGCATTGGAAAGGTATTGGACAATATAATATAACTGTCGAGCTAGAAAATTGATCTCGAAAGTCAATTTTCAGGTAATCAGAAGAACAAATTATGATGCATTATTGAACCAGAATTGTACATAATTTCATGAATTTGTTCAATTATTTATCATAACAAGTTTTGTTCACTGCACATTTTGCAGAGTTAACAAAACTTAGATCAAAATAGGATCAAAACAGATTTGAGAATCATGGAAGATACATAGGGGTCTTACAGCCATGAAGATGATATCATAGGGATGTATGTCAATATGGGTAATGAAGGTACAAATTCAAATGGACATGGAGAAGGAAAGGAAGAAACGATGAAATTGGTAGAGACCATTAAAAGTTTGCAAAAGGATGTCCATAATTATAAAGATGATAATGATAGGCTTATGAAATCCAAGGAGAAACAAGAGGGATTCATTATAACGTTAATGCAGAGCTTGGACATAATAGAAAATAAGATGGATAAGGATAATGACTCAAGCAAATAAAGAGGTCAAATGTCTCATGATGAGAGGAGAAGAACAAGAAGCATTAGAAGACATAACCATCACTCCCCAAGGCATTCCACTAGGAGAGCACATGGTATTTCAAGTCCATCCACTATCAGGAAGCATAAGAGGAGGTCTGGGGTGGATGAGCTACAAGGAGAAATGAAAAAAATGAAGCCTCCTACATTTGATGGTGAGCACAAGAAGGATGAAGATGAAAATACATGGCTTCTAGGCATGAGGAAGTATTTTCAACTGCATAATTACTCTTCACATGCAAAAGGAATAATTTCCATCTCTCAACTCAAGGGAAATGTGTCCATCTGGTGGGACCAATTTGTGCAGGTGCAACAAATTGATGAGAAAAATGTTACTTCAATGGAATTCAAGAGGCATTTTAAAAAGAAATACTTGACTAAGAGATACTATGAAAAGAAAAATAAGGAGTTCTTTGAACTCAATCTTGGGAGTATGACCATAGATGAATATGAAATAATGTTTTTAGAACTGCTAAAGTATGTTTCTTTCATCAAGGAAGATCCAGTTAAGATTCATAGGTATTTGAGTGGGTTTCCATCATTTATCAGTAGCAAGATACAATATGATGATCCCAAAACATTGGAGGAGACCATAAGGTGATCTAAATGGATTTATGATCAACATAAAGGAAGGCCAAGTTTCCAAAGAGCTTGGGAAGATAAGAATAAAAACAAGGTGGAACATAAGAAGAAGGGCACTAAGCCACCATTCATCATAAATAATCCTCAAGTACAACCAACTTCTAGAGAACCCAGAATGACCGAGATAGTGGGGAAAAGACCAAGGAAACCACCTATTCAATGTTGGGCTTATGGGGGGGATCATATGTACAGATACTTCCTCAAAGAGGTGAAAACGTAAGGACTATTCACAATGTATAGAAATCTGATATAGTGGAGGACATGGGCACAAATGTACCTAGGATCTATGCAGCCCTGGAAACAAAGTAAGCTAAGTTTCAGTCACATCTAATTGAAGTGGAAGGTAAGATCAACAACCAAACCATTGTTATTTTAATTGATTCAGAAGCTAGTCATAGCTATATAGATCCTAATATGGTGGAAAGATTTCATTTTCCAAGAAGTAAGCTTGGATAATGTTGGTTGGTGTAGCTAGCTATCAGAGCTAAAAAAAAAATTAATGAGATGGTTAAAGCATGTCTAATGGATATGAATGGACTAAGCACCAGGGCATATTTCAACATCATACTTTTAGGTTCCTATGATTTCTTAATTGGTATGGATTAGTTAGACCATTACCCTGATATCCTAGACTATTATATTAAGGCATCTACTTGCTTGGATGAGGAAGGGAACCTAAGGACAGTACAATGAATTCCCAGGGCAGTAACCGTTAGAGAAATTTTAGCATTGCAACGAAAGAAAAGTTACAGAGAAGCGTGTCAAATATTTGCAGCACATATGGAAGAGACACCTAAAGACAAGGTGTCAAATATTGAAGATTATGCGGTCCTAAAAGAGTTTGAATATGTATTTAAAGAAATACTAGAATCACCCCCTAAACAAGACATTGATTTCTCCATCAATATGATGCCTGGAGCAACCCCAATATCCAAGACCCCTTATAGGATGAGTACACCAGAATTAAAGGAATTTCAAATGCAACTTCAAGAGCTTCTGAAGAAGGGGTATGTATGCCCAAGTGTGTCACCTTGGGGTGACACGGTATTATTTGTGAAGAAAAATGATGGAACATTGAGACTTTGCATTGACTTCAAGAAGTTGAACAAAGTAACTGTGAAGAATAAGTATCCTTTGCCAAGGATTGATGACCTCTTTGATCAATTGAAAGATGGAAAAATATTCTCCAATATTGATATTAGGCCAGGTTATCATGAGGTAAGAATTAAAGAAGAATAAATCAATAAGACTTCTTTCAGAACAAGGTATGGTAATTATGAGTTCATAGTGGTTCCATTTGGGTTATCAAATCATCATTTTTCTTCATGTGTTTAATGAATGGTATTTTCAGAGAATACTTAGATGAGTTTGTTATTATATTTTTTGATGGAATTATTATATATTCTAAGTTAGAGGAAGAGCATGAGAAACACTTGAGGATGGTATTAAAGGTATTAAGGGAGCATCAATTGTATGCCAAATTTAGCAAGTGCTCATTTTATCAAAAGAAAATTCATTATTTAGGACATATCATTTCATAGGAAGGGATAATAGTGGACCCTGATAAGATAGAGGCCATTAGAGGATGGTTGGTGCCAAAGAATGTGATAGATTTCATATCATTGATGGGACTTATAGGTTATTATAGGATATTTATTGAAGGATTCTAAAATATTGCACACCCAATCACTTCCTTGCAAAAGAAGGGTGTGAAGTTTCAATGGACATTAGATTTTGAAAAGAGTTTCCAACACTTGAAGCATTTATTAACAAGTGCTCCAATACTAAGTATTTTTGATCCAAATGAAGACTTCATTGTATGCACTGATGCATGTAAAGAAGGGCTTGGTGGAGTCATTAGTCAAAATGGGTATGTTTTATGCTATGAATCAAGGAAGTTTAAGGAGCATCAAAGTGTTAAGCCCTAATATTGGCTCATTACCCCTTAATTGGGGCATATTAGATTAATAATGTTATTTTATTTATGTTGTCTTTATGCCATTAGTTGTAATTTATATTAGTAATGTTATGTCGGCTTTAGGCCATTAGTTGTAATTATACCTCCTAGTCTCCTATATATAGCAAGGAGACATTTTCATTTTGAATCATCTTGTACTTGAACATTTAAGTGTGCTAAAAGGAGGTTGCCCCTTCGAAGAGGCTTATGATCTGAAATTATCTCTTTTTTAAGGCGTTGAGTACTTTTTATGAGGTTTTTCTATGCTATATTGATATTTGGTTCCTAACATATGGTATCAGAGCTCAAGGTCTTGGGGTTTCGCTGCTACATCTGAGATACCATGGAATTTTCGCTATAACTTTTTTTCTACAACGTTTCAGAAGGCACAACTTGGAGGATATTTAGAAGAGGGATCAAGGTACGTTGGGTTCAAAATTCATCTCCTGAGGCCTTATACTTTCAGAGATATAGCCTGTACAAGATAGGGTTCTTGAATCATCCTGAAATGAGTCACTATGGAATTTTCTCTATAAACCATTTTCTGTAACGTTTCAGACCTTGAAATCTGGAGGAAATTTACAAAAATTAGTAATGTATATTTGGTAAAAAGTTCATCTTCTGGGTCATCTTAAATTTGTAGATACACCCTGTGCAAGATAGGGTATCTGACTAGTCCTATTGACTAGTCTCAAGAAGGTGTTCCAGGTAAAACAATCATAACTTCTTCCTAGATTATTCAAATTGAGTGGGACAGGATGCATTGGATCACGGACAGTCTGTCGTATTTTGGGTGTGAGTTTTAGAATTTTATATCAATTATTTTGTGCGGAGCATGCTATACAAGTGAGACCTCATGGAAAGGACAAAAATCGACAAGTTGTGGGGAAGTTACCATAAATTCCACTTGGCACATCCAATTTTGATCAGACCTATGGTATTGCAGAGAAGAAATACCAGAGAACTACATAAAAGAAAGTTTCATACCCAGAAGGGTTGAAACTTGGGAGATACTATAGAAGAAATATTGTCTAGCGGAACCACCTCAAAATCAAGGTTCAAAAGTGACACTTGGCCAACATGCCACCCAAAAAGGGAACTTCTACACCAAATAAGCCTCCAGAAAATCCTACTTGGACTCTTGATGAAGGTGAAGAAATGCGTAGGGACATAAATTATTTACAAAACAAGATAGTTACAAAAGATGAACTACAAGAGATGATTGAGGGTTTAAAAGGGGAGATCATGGAAGTATTGAAAATTTTCATAACAGAGAAGACACCTGAAAGTGAAAATGCATCCCATGAAATTCATGATGTGGAGACAAGGAAGGTGAATAAAGAATGGAGAAACTCCAACTTTGGTTTGAAGACCAACCACGTTCCTAAGATTGACATGAGGAAGTTTGATGGCAAGGACCCAATCACATGGATACTTTAGATGGAGCAATTCTTTTATCTCCATAATGTGCCACATACAGAAAAGGTATGAATTGATTCTTTATATTTAGAACCTAATCAATTTGTTTGGTATCGATGGCTTTGTTCTTTCAAATCACTCGTCACTTGGACAATTTTCATGGAAGAAATGATAGCACACTATGAAGATACAAGGAGCAATACCTTCTTTAGCCAATTGATAAATCTCAAGAAAAAGGGTTCAATTATCGAGCACATTGAGAACTTCCAAAGATTGAATATAAAGGTAACCGATATTCTAGATGATCACTTCATTGATGTATTCATAGGAACTTTAAAGGATAACATTCAACATGAGGTTCGCCTTTGGGAACCGAAATCATTGGAGAATGCATTTAAGGTGGCCAGAAATGTTGAAAGTAAAAATACGGCTATGTCTACTAGAAGGACCTATCCTAACATCTATAGAGAGAACAATTCTCCTTCTCCTAAAACACCTCAACCTACAAGGTTGACACCTCAACAATTGGAGGAAAGAAAAGCAAAAGG
>ML777079.1:855603-882267 GCA_009831015.1 Picea engelmannii | reverse complement strand
ATAGTGAAAAAATGTCTGGAAGGCTACCTTCATTGTTTTGTCTCTGATAAACAAACACAATGGTTCAAATGGTTACCCTTGGTAGAATGGTGGTATAACACTCCCTTTCACACTACAACAAAAATGACACCATTTATGGCACTTTATGGATACCACCCTCCTTCCATCACTTCTTCTATAAAATAAAAATCTAAGGTTCAAGCAGTGGAAGATCACATCGAGAATCAACAACAAATTCTCCAAATATTAAAGGACAAACTGGCCATGGCACAGAATCGCATGAAACAACAAGCAGATCAACATCGTAGTGAAAGAAGTTTTGAAGTAGGAGATTGGGTATTTTTAATACTACAACCATATAAATAGATGTCCCTCAAGAAAGACAAGAAGGATAATAAATTATCACCAAAGTACTATGGCCCTTATAAGGTATTTCAAAAGATTGGTACTATGGCATCAAAATTGGAGCTGCCTGCATCTTCATGAGTACACCCAGTTTTCCATGTTTCATGCTTAAAGAAGGTTATAGGCGACAAGATCCCAGTTCAAACTATATTTCCAGAACTTGACGAGGAAGGAAAAATCATATTGTATCCTGAAGCCATCACTGACACAAGAATTCACCAATTGAGGAATAGATCCATTTAAGAGTATCTCATTAAATGGAGGAAACTACCGGCTGAATATTCCACTTGGGAAGATGAGTCCTTTATACAGAAGCATCCAGAGTTACTCAAGCATTGTGGACAACACTTGTCTCAAGGGGAGGGGCATGTTAAGCCCTAATATTGGCTCATTACCCCTTAATTGAGGCATATTAGATTAATAATGTTATTTTATTTATGTCGGCTTTAGGCCATTAGTTGTAATTTAGATTAGTAATGTTATGTCGGCTTTAGGCCATTAGTTGTAATTATACCTCCTAGTCTCCTATATATACCAAGGAGACATTTTCATTTTGAATCATCTTGTACTTGAACATTTAAGTGGGATAAAAGGAGGTTTCCCCCTCGAAGAGGCTTATTATCTGAAATGATCTCTTTTTCAAGGCGTTGAGTACTTTTTATGAGGTTTTTCTATGCTATATTGATATTTGGTTCCTAACACAAAGGCACCATGCTACTCATGATTTGGAGTTGGAAACCATATTGATTTGATTGAATATGTGGAGGCACTACCTCATGGGAAAAATGTTAGAGTTGAGGACAGATCACAGTGGTATGAAATATTTATTTGGAGAACCAACTCTAAATGCCAGCCAAAGTAGGTGGTTAGAAATTCTCAATGAATATGATTTTGATATAAAGCATATGAAAGGGAAAGAGAACAAGGTGGTTGATGCAGTTAGAAAAAAGGTGCATGAGTTTCATGCTACATCCATGAGCATGTACCAATCTTATTTGAAAGAGAATCTTAGAGGCTGCAAAATCATATTTGCAATACATGGAAATAATAACAAAATTACAACAAGGTATTTTTCAACAGGAAATTGAAGACTATGTGATAGAAAATGATAATATTCTCATGTACAGGGGCATAATTTATGTACCAAATTCCAAGGAATTGAAAATTTTGATATTGAGAGAAATTCCTAATGCACCTTATGCTAGGCACCCAGGTTATCAAAAACTCATTGCAGTTGTCAAGAGCCAATGTTATTGGCCAGGCATGAAGAAAGACGTTATTGATTTTATTGCCAAATGTTTGGAGAGTCAAAAGATCAAGGCTATTCATAGATACCCATCTGGTTTGCTACAACCATTACCCATTCCTGAGTGGAAATGTGAAGTTGTAACAATGTATTTCATCACCAAACTTCCTAGAACAAATAAGCAACATGATTTTATCATGGTAGTCGTAGATAAGCTTACTAAAGCTACCCATTGTATTCTAATAAAGCTCACTCACAAGGCAACCAACATTGTTGATATTTATATTAGAGAAATTTCTTGACTACATGGTATACCCAAGACAATTGTGTCTCATAGAGATCCAAAATTTATATCAAATTTTTGGAAAGGTTTATTTAAGGGATTTGAAACAAATTTGAATTTTAGTACAACTTATCATCCAGAATCAGATGGACAAACAAAGAGGGTGAATCAAGTGATTGAGGATATGTTGAGGATGTATGTGATGGATAAACCATCAATATGGGAAGACTACCTACAATTAGTAGATTTTTCTTATAATAATGGGTACCGAGCATCTCTAAAGATAAACCCATTTGAAGACCTTTATGGCAGAAGGTGCAACACACCGGTAAGCTGGGACAACCCAGCAGATAGAACAGAGGTTGGGCCAAAATTACTCAGGGAAATGGAAGAGAAAATGTTGAAAATAAAACATAATTTAAAGGCTGCTCAAGATAGGCTAAAAATATTTGTTGATATGGGAATAGCTCACAGGGAATTGAAAGTGGGTGACTATGTATTCTTGAAAGTAAAGGCCAACATAAGTTCCCTGAAGTTGGGAAATTGTTCAAAGTTGGAATCTTGTTATTGTGGGCCATTTGAAATCCTATAGAGGATTGATCTTGTAGGATATATGCTTTCCTTTCCTACATCAATGCCTATTCATAATGTATTCCATGTATGATTTCTCAAATAGTATATACTTGATGCTAATCATGTCATTGATTGGAATGTGATTCTGGTGGAGAAAGAAGGTGACTTTCAAGTGCATCTAGTGTGGATATTGGACTGAAATATTGTTGGCAGCCAATTCACTTTTTCCATTGTCTTATAAGCTGCCTACACCAATGTTTTGCAAACATCAATATTTTCATTGCAATGTTCAAATAAATGACACTTTTATTTTTTGCGACATTTGCACTTTTACCTTCGTTTTGTTTTCACGACTGTAAGCATGAAAATTTCGTCTTTCGAAGTCGCCTTAAAATCACTATTTGAACTGTCATTATCTCCTTGTCAATATGCCTATTGTGCTCACGTTTCACCTATCGTTATGTAGCTGGCAGAACTTTTGAACCATACTCATTGGACATTCTTATATTGATTGTGCGACTTGGTTTCATTGAGTTTGTAATGCATTGGCACTTGGATTTGCATTTTTATTTGATCTACATGACCTTTGGTTTCATAAGATACATAGGGGTTATGATTAAACCTTTCATATATATATCTTTTTAATTTAATGCCTATGTTTATGTTTTCATAACTATTGGTATGTTGGTTATATGAATACTCATCGGCACATTGGTTAAAACTATTATATGAGCTGATACATTGGCACGTGGTCAAACGTTTGGTATTGATTTCAATTGTATAAAAAAATGGTTTAAAAACTTTGGCATAACGTTGATTTTGTGCGTTGGTCTATGCACTCACCATTGTTTTCATTGGTCAACCAAAAGTTGTGATTGTTGAACTATGGAGTAATGGATTGAATAGCTATGTAAATCGGTGGTTGTACTTTGGCAATAACTATTTTGCATGGCAGGGATAAGCTCCACCACCTTCGCACGATGGCATTTATGCCTATCCCTTATCCTTGTTCACTTCTGTTAGCTCGGGTAGCTCTGCCCCTATGTGTTATGATCCAAACCCTCAGCTTACCATGTGCTCGGCTCCATGGCACCAGTCGTGCGAATCAAGCCAAATGGAAACCAAGCCCTGTTAATGTTTGACAATGCCCGCAAAGACTTGGAGGAAATCAGATGGCTCACCTTTATACAACGATTTGAGGGTTTTAACCTCTGTGTTTCATGACAATTCGCCTTGACTTTCGATGGCTGTAGAGCCAAAGTGGGTGACACCCACTTGGAAATTGACGAGAAATTTATCAGCTCTGCTACAGGGTTACCATCTTCAGGACAACATTGGTTCAAGAATTGTAAGGTCGAGGAGGTACCATGGACACTACTGTTCGTCTCCCGAAAGGTCAAATCTTGTGATAGAGGTATGCCCATCTCTGCACTTAAACCATGATGGCACGATACTTTGATGGTAGTCAAACAGTTTGTGACCTGTGAAGGTCGATACAGACTCATGTTTCTCTACCACCTACGTTTGTTAATGAGTTTTATGGGATACTCGTTGAATATGCCCTTTTACTTTCATCGAAGCCTATATAAAATGTCGAAAATGTTTAAAAGGTAGAAGGCTGACAGCAGCCTGTTCCACCATGGACTTATCAAACTTATCATTGTTTATCACTTGAGTTTACATGGTGATAGTTGGAGGGCTTTCATCGCCCGAAATGGTTTCGATGACACAGAACCTGTCCAGGTTGACAAACCTGTGGTGAGAGAAGCCAAGGCCAAGCCGCCTGTGCCTTTCCATATCCTACTACCTCTTCCTAAACCCTCGACCGACCCTAAGATTGACTTACCCAATGCTATACCTGAGAAGTTTGAGACTATTAAGAAGCCTGCGAGAAAAAATCCCAAGGCAAACCCTACTTCTAATGCCAAAGGGAAAAGGAATGCATGGCTTATTTCGAGAATGGTTAGAAATAAGCCTAAACCCTCTGCTGAGGGAGACCCTATCGTCATTAGTGAGGATTCAGATTCTGACGTTGAACGTTTTTTAGCTAGTGAGTACCCCTATTCACATGGTTTATGTCCCGAGCCACCTTATGATTTCGTGAAAAATCTTCCCCCTTACCTGAGGAACGACCCTAGCTACCCTGGTATTAAGTTACCAAATGAAACCCTCAACCATTTGACCAAACCCTCGCCTGCTCTTCCAAAGCCCACAAAGTCATCCTGTGACCAATGTGATTTATGGTTGGAATGATACTACATTGATGTTCCTATACTCCAATCGAAAATTCAATCATTGGAAGACCGAATTGCGATGTTGACCAGCCAAAGAGACCAACTCCCAGCAGATGATAAGAAGCAGAATACAACAGGCTCGATCCTTTTCAAAAATGTTCAATCAGCTACAACCGTTGTCAACACCAAATTTCCATAATCAAGCCGTCTCGTCGCTATACAGGTATGAAATTTTGATATCGTTTTTGTTTTGTGAATGATCAGGGTTCATATAATGATTTGAAAAAGATCTGTCTCTCATTCAAATGCCTTTGTCGTTCGGTGATCATACTGTACATTGTTTTTCTTTGATTTGATATACGATTTTCTCATGGATTTTTATTGAATTTGAATGGTTTTCGTTTGGATTTGATTTGCTAAGTTTGTCTGATTGAAGTAACGAAATTAATGGTTTTTTTTCAATTCAATTCGTTTTGTATCTACTCCGAACAGGATGTTATCAAACTCAATTTAGAATACGATTATGATTGGATATGATTTCGTTATGATTCATATGCTATGATTGGCGAATGATTTCAATGAATTTGGTTGTTACGATACTGTGTCGTATAATGTCTAGATTTGATCGTTTCCAGGTTGGGAAAAATGACTCTGTTTTTTATGAAAACGATACGTTCATTTAAGTCTGTGTGAATAATGTTCATTCCCGAATCATGGAACGATTATGATTTTCAATGATAATGTTAAAATCCAGTTTTTCGATTCTCTTGCTAAATTCGTATCAGAGATACTTCTCTGTTTGATGTTAAATTTGCAAAACGAATCGATTGATTGTGTTATCCCTATCAGATCCGGTTATAATTTGTTTGAATGGAACGATGTTGATTAGAGTCAATCAATATTGATTGCCCAAATTGCAATAATAAATTATGAATTATGTTGCCTATCAATCGATCCTATTACAATTTTATTCAAATTGATTTTCGCACCAGTTTAAATTGATCTATTCAAGGTATAAATCGTATGCTATGTCGTTACAACTATAACAATTGGAAAATGATTCTGTTCAGATTTGATCGTATCTATTGTTTAACAATTACCTACGATTTGTTTGATCATATTGATTTCAATTGGATATGAAATGATTGCATCTCTGTTCCATATGATTTTATCACCCGACTTATGATAACAATCGAAACAGAATACCTCTATCTCTGTATTCGGTTGAATGATTTTGATTCTGTTTGATTTTGAATGGTATAATAATTTCAAACTAAATGATTCGTTTTCAAATAGTTATTGGATTTTAATTGAGTTTAATTCTTTAAAATATTTTTAATCAATTCTAATACTGATTCTGTGTCTTATTTAGACTAGCTACAAAATCAGAGGATTTTGTAGCTAGTCTATAGGATTAGATTTTTTATCATTTTATTAATAAAATATCCTTCTAACTTGTCTGTTTTTGGTCCTTTTCAGGTAAATTCGAATTGCAAGGGATATGATGGATAGTCTAGGGGATATTTGTGTGTTTAGTTTTATTGTAGTTTCCTAGTTTAGTTGAGCTTGGGAGATCTTCCTAGATTTTATGTAAACAGTTTTATAACTTCCACAGGGAGGTTTTACCCTGTGGAAAACTTATAAATACTTATTATTTTTGTAATAAGGAGCATCCTCACTTGTGGGAGAACCAGGCTATGCATTTTTAATACAAACTGAGACAGAAGTTGATTTTCTGCTACAGCTTTCGCTTTTCATAATATCAATCTTTTGTTTCATGTTTATGTTTATCAATTTGTATTTGATTAGTGACTACTTTAGCTATCACAGTCTTTTGCAGAATGATATGATTGAATTAATGTGATACATGCCTGATTTCTTTCACTAATTTAAAGAATGAAGAAATTAATTAGTTCAGTTAATGAATGATAGATTTCTCTTCTTCATCAATTGAACTATCATGTATAAGTCTTTACATACAGGTTTATCTAATTGTAGAGATTTATAATTTATAAGATTGTTGTTATTTTTATGTCTTGTTTGTCCTGTGATCAAACTTAAGGAGCATTGCAGCTATCCTTTACAAGAAGCTTCTGGATAATTCGGAGCTAGTTTCCTCCCTCTGATCTGCTAAAACTATCATCACACACAGGACAAATCTGGAGCGTTTCCAGGTCAGTTTGTTGTTTATTTGTTTAGTATATTTATTAGTAGTTTAGTTAGATAAATGTGTAGTTAGAATTAATATCTTAGTTGTTTAGTTTTAGTTAGTTTTTGTTTTATTTCTTTCTCATAAAATTATAAAATCAACAAAAATATATCTCTCTGCCTTAGGACAGAATGCAAACGAATTTTTCAGGTTTTATTAAAATCTGTAAATTGTAGATATTGTATATTTTGTGAATAAGTTATATTTCTGTTAGTATTTAGTATAGTATTAGTTAGTAGATTGTATTTATAGAATAGTTAGATTAGTTTATTTTGTTTTAGTAATTAGTTTTAGTTTATTTTGTTTAATAGTTAGTTTTAGTTAGATTAGTTTATTAGTTTGTTTTATTTGTTAGATTAGTTATTGTAGATTAGTTTTATTTTTTGTTTTATTAGGACCTTAGATCGGCTAACGGAGCCGCTAAACCTGTCAGGGTGGTTCATCCCAAATGTGTTGGGTTATTAGACAACCCTGTACCAGTTCCACTCTCTTAGTTGATGGACGGTCGATTTCGCCCGTCAACAAATGGTGCTAGAAGGAGGGCCTGAATTTAATTAATGGCACGAGGTGGTCGCAAGACTCCTCCACCCCCTAATCGCTCACCTATAGTGAGTATAATCTACTCTAATGATAATATCCCCCCTCAAACAACAACTACTTCAACCGATGATCCACAGATCATAGTTGAGCCAACAACCCCTAATCCTACAGGTGGTGACATACAAGAGATTGTCCACCAATCTCTAATAAAAACACATAGTGCCCTAGCTTGCATGAAGCAACCAAACCGTCTATGGGGTCAACCTTTGGACTTCTATGATATCAGATAACAATTAGGTGACACTAATCCTACTGTGAATCCTTCAGATCCAATCTTAAATCCTGTTGTAGAAGGATCTGGGATACCTCCTTCACCACTTCCATCATCTCCTTCCTCTTTTAGAGGATATTCCTCTGATGAAGGAAATTCCCCTTCTCAGCCTTCCACACCCACTACCCCAATGGAAAATCAGAACAACCCTGCTAGACCCTGGCTCGATCAGGATGTCGTAGCCGTATCTGGAGCTCAACACCCTCTACCTAAGCACCCGGAGAAATGGCTTCCCAAGTTTGACCCTGACTCAAAATAGATCGATGAAGATCATATTAAAAAGTTTATGTTAGCCATTAGACTCCACAATGTTGAACATGAAGACGTTGTCTGTAGGTTGTTCCCTTATACTTTTGACGGTAATTCATCCACATGGTACTTTTCCCAGCAACCCCATACCATCGTGTCTTGGGAAAAGTTTGAGTCATGCTTTTTGGAAAAGTTTGGAGACGGTAAGCCTCCAGAAGTCCTAGTCATGGATCTTTCAAGCTTAAGAATGAACCCAAAAGAAAAAGTTAAAGAATTTAATCAAAGATTCTTAACACTCAAAAACCGAATCCCTGCAGATTCTATGCCTGCTGAGAGTCTTATAATAGCTTACTACACTAAAGCTTTGCATCAAAGCATAGCTATCTAGGTTAAATGATCTAAGAAATCTAAGTTTCTAGAAGCCTTCGAGGAGGCCAGCCAGATTGAAAAAGACATAATCAGTCTTAAGGACTCTACTAGCAACGAAACCGAGACTAGTTCTTCTTCTAGAAAGAAGATAGAAATCCTCCCCAGACCCACTCAAAGTAAAACTCAACCTGAAAACTCTGATTTGGAAAACCTAACTAAAGTTGTTCAAAAACTATCAAATCAAGTTATAGACTTAAAGAGGCCAACCGAAGAAGCTTCCTCCAACAAAGGACCCTACAAACCTCCTTTCTGAAAGCCTTTTCCCACCAACCGACCTAATCCAACCACCGAAGGCCTAAATCTAGAAAGCTTACAATGTGCCCTTCAAACAATTCTAGAAGCTCAAGATAACTTGATGCCTCCTGAGATTCCTGAGGAGGTAGTTGAACAAGAGACAGTCCAAGAAGAAGAGTCTTCTCCAAATATTTTGGACATTTCTCGGATAGCATCTTCCAAGCCAACTTCGAGACTGTTCATCCTTATAACACTAGGAGTAAGACCGCAAACAAACCCTCTACTGAAAACACTACAACTTTGCCTCCGAAGAAATCTAAATCAACTGAGACCAAACAGACTAATGTGAACCCTAACTTAGATTATGATGTTGTTGAAGATCTTAAAAAGTTAAGGGCTAACATTTCTATTTATGAGTTATTGAAGTTTCTGTTTTTGTTACAAAAAATGTTGCAAAATATTTCTGAGACGGAAAAAATGGTAATGGTAACAAGGTTGTGCAAAACAAAGTCCCTCAAAAGACTTCCACTAAAAATAATCTTGATCCTCAAGATAAAGTAAGTCTTCCTATAAATAATGTAAATAATGTAAACAATGTAGATAAAGTAGCTTTAGAAAACGCGAGTAAAAAGCCACAAGCTACCACTCCTAGTACTTGCAAAAATGTACCTCCTTTCTTGTTAACTTTCTAGATTTTTAATAGAAACGTGCATAATTGTATGGTAGACTCAGGGGCATCATCTAATGTGATGCCTTGGTCTGTTTTCCAGAATATTAACGTTGAAGTGGAACCCTCGACTTTAAAAATCATACAACTTGATCGGACCAATGTTAAAGTTATAGGTGAACTAAAAAATGTGCTTATCAGATTATCATCTAACCCCAAGTTTCATCAAATTATTGATATAATTGTTGTGGATATTCCAGAAGTGTATGGTCTATTTTTAAGCAGGGACTGGTCGGAGCAGCTACATGGGTACTTCGCGACAGACTGGTCTCACTTATGGCTTCCAGAGAACGACAAGCCCAACATGATCAGGGTGAATCGTGAACGCTACCTTAAGTTCACGGTCACAAATCTAAACGATCCTAATGAACCATTCACACCTGCTGTTGATTCACCCGAAGTCCAAGGGATGGACACCTTCTTCGGCAATTTCATGGCCGAGGCTTCGCCTATCATCAATCCAGAACAACAATCTGATATTGTAGCATATGCGCAACCAACAAATTCTATACAACGGTCCCATGTACCCGATGCAAATCAAATTTGGTCTCTTTATTTCGACGGGTCTAAGTCTAAAGAAGGAGCTGGGGCAGGCTGCATCATTATCGATCCGACATGTAATAAGATGATGATTGCATGTAGACTAAAATTTGAATGTACTAATAATACTGCAAAATATGAGGCTTTACTGCAAGGTCTCAGAAAAGCTCTAGATATGAACATTCAAAACCTGGTTGTATTTGGCGACTCTGAAATAGTGGTTAGACAGGTAAGAAACTCTATCCACTGTCTTTCTCCACATCTCAAGAGCTACCAGTCTGAGGTATGGAATTTAATGAATAAATTTTACGCTTTCAATATAAATTCCATTCCTAGATTAAATAATACCGAAGCAGATCTATTACCTAATGTAGCCTCTAAACTTCTTCCTACATAAGGCTTGTCCCCAAACGCATTCTCCGTCGATTTGTTGTTTCGACCATCCATTCCTGACAACATCATGAAATGGAGAGTATTTGATGATAATCATCATATCATCAACTTTGTGCACATGGAAGAAACCTTTCAAGGCGCGGTGATAGATGAACGCACGCACGATGACAATTTGCACGATTTTACGATAATACCTGATCCGAAAACTCCTGAAGATCTGTCGGACATGGTAAATTCCATACCCAAATATATAGTTAGATTAGAAAAGTTTTATGATTTTGAAGATAAATTTAAAAAAACGGTCAACTGTAAAACCAATAGTTCCTCATTGTCTTATGAAAAAGTAAACCTAGGAACTAATGAAAACCCTCAGTGCATTAACTTAGGCTTGGGATGTTCTCAACAAGAAAAAGATGCATTTGTTAAATTATTTAAATAATTTAAAGATGTCTTTGCATGGACATATGATGATCTTAAAACTTTCGATCCTAATATCATACAACATGTCATCTCGATGAAGCCCCAAACCTTACCCTTCCAACAAAAACTGAGGAAAATGCACCCTAAAATGGAACCGACCGTCCAAAAAGAATTGAATAAACTCCTTAATGATAAAATAATTTTTCCTGTTAGGAACACTCAATGGGTTTCTAACCTTGTCCCAGTTCGGAAGAAAAATGGGGAAATCCGACTCTGCGTGGATTTTCGAAACCTCAATAAAGCGTCTGACAAAGACAACTGTCCTGTCCCACCTATGGAACAGATCCTACAATAGGTATCTGGTTCCGAGAGGCTATCCTTACTGGATGGTTTCTATGGATACAACCAAGTCTTGATGTCTCCACCAAACCATCTTAAAACTACCTTCCATACCCCGTGGGGAACTTATGCTTATCGCAAAATGCCTTTTGGATTGATTAACGTCGGAGCCACTTTTCAGAGAGCAATGGACATTGCTTTCCGAGGCCTAATAAATAAGTCTATAGTAGTTTACTTAGATGACGTGACCGTATATTCTAAAAACAAAAACTATCATCTAGCTCACTTACGAGCCGTCCTACTGCGATGTCGTAAATAAGGCATCTCCTTGAATCCCAAAAAATCCATCTTTGTAGTAGAACAGGGTAAACTCCTAGGATTCATTATGTCTAGTGAAGGAATGATTATTGACCCCGAGAGGACTCAAGTCATCGCAAAACTTCCCCCTCCTACATCCAAAAAATCTATGCAGTCTTTCTTAGGCCAGATCAACTTCGTGAGAAGATTTTTCCCCAGCTTCTCCAAAATGGTCAGGCCTTTACAAAACCTAATTAAGAAAGACACCCAATATCACTGGGGACTTCTAGAAAATCAATCTTTTAATGAAATAAAGAAGGCCATAATAGACGCTCCGTCTCTCATGAGTCCAGATTTTTCACAAGACTTTACACTCTACACTTTTGCTTCTGACCGTTCCTATGTCGTTGTCCTAACTCAGAAGAATGTCGAGAACCACAAAGTACCCATCGCCTTTATGAGCTCTCCTTTCAAAGGTGCTGAAATTAATTGTCCAGTGGTAGATTCGCAAGCCTATGCTGTTTTCAAAGTAGTTAAACACTTCCGGTCCTACCTTTTGAAGTCAAGGATGAAAGTCATTGTCCCCTACCCAACCGTAAGGAACTTGTTAGTCCAAAAGGAACTTGGAGAAAAGAGAGCCAACTGGGTCACCTCCTTGCAGGAGTATGACATGGAAATCACCCCAGCTCAGATTGTGAGAGGTCAAGGGTTATGTAAGTTGGTTGCTGATTTGGAGTCAGGACAACAAGAAGAAATTGATACGTCAAACCTAGGACAATGCGATCAAAGTCTAATCTGTTGTGCACAAAACCTTGTTAGTCCTCGGTACGACGATATTATATTATGTATCGAACATGGGTCAGCACCTTGTCACTTGGATCCCCCTAAGAGAAGAGCGTTGAGATTAAAGTATTCCTCCTTTCATCTGGTTAATGGTATCCTATTTCGTCATAGTTTTGACAGTGTACTAATGCGTTGTCTTGAAAAAGACGAAGCAGAGAAAGTATTGCTAGAGTTGCATGCAGGAGAAGCTGGTGGCCATTTTGGTGGTGACACTACTGCTCATAAAGTTCTAAGAGCCAGTTATTACTAGCCCACGCTCTTTAGAGACTCCCATGCCTTGTGTCATAAATGTATCATCTGTCAAAAAGCATCAGGGCGGTTACAAAAACCAACCTTTCCTCTGTAACCTGGTTTAGTAGATTCTCATTTCCAGTAATGGGGCCTTGATATCATAGGTCCAATCAACCCTCCATCCTCACAACAACACAATTTTATTGTGATAGCCACAGATTACTTTACACGATGGTCTGAAGCTGCTGCGTTAAGAACTGTCAATACCAATCAGGTAGTTGTCTTTCTAAATTCGAATATTATCACTCGTTTCGGTATCCCTGACTGTTTAGTTTTTGATAATGCTTCTTACTTTTCCTCTCTTGAGATGAGCGAGTTCTCTTTGGAAAAAGGAATTAAGTTGAAGTATTCTGCTAGTTATTACCCCCAGGGCAACAGATTGGCAGAATCAACAAACAAGAACTTGATCAAAATCATCAAGAGAACCGTGGTTGAAAATCACAAAAATTGGCACAATTCTCTGTTAAACGTGTTGTGGACTGATAGAGTAACCCCAAAAGATATTGTAGGTAAATCCCCCTTTTTTCTCGTTTATGGCAGAGAAGCAATTCTGCCACCTCACATTCTTCTTCCTTCGCTTCAGTTGTCACAAAAAGTTCAAGAAGAAGATTGTCCCCCTCTCTAAAACCGGATTAACGCTTTGATGAAGCTAGAAGAGGTAAGAAATCAGTCCAAACATAAGTTAGATCAACATCAACAATTAGTTAAAAACTGGTTCGATTCTAATTCTGCTTCTGATAGGAATTTTGAAGTAGGTGATCTTGTCTTGAAGTGGGACAAACCGCACGAGGGAAAGGGAGAACATACAAAATTTCAAAATCTGTGGCTTGGGCCATTTCTAATTGCTGAAAAGTTGGGTCCTAGTTCTTTTCGATTACAGAATCTTGAAGGGCAGCTTGACACCTACCCGGTGAATGGCCAATCCCTGAAAATATACTTTGCTTGATAACTACCCTTGTATATTATGTAAATACTTTGCTTTTGATTGTTTTTTCGTTTGCTTTTTGTTTTTGATTTTGATTTCAATTTATCAATTTGTGTCTTTGAAATACACACACCTATATACTGAGATATTTAGACAAAGAAAAAATAAACTTTCTTCGCTGAAATAACTTCTGAAAAATTTGTACAAACATCAATGGCATATTTCTGAAATTTATATCTGTGTTGGAAAAAGTCTGTTGTTTGAAAGAAGTTGACTGATTTCGATCTCTGAGAAAAGTTCATGATGATCATCTATTATCTTTTTACACTGTCCCTATTCCATAAAGGAATGACTCAGAAGATGTCTCCCTATTTTAGGAAGTTGTTTTTGTAAATAAAACATCTCTGGATCTAAATAGAGGACAGTCCTAAAAAAAAAAAATCTGATGAGGTCTAAAAAAATGTTAAAATATCAAGATTTTCAGCGTCACCCCGCTCAAATATATATCTATGAAAAATAAAAATAAATAAATTACTAAGAAGAGCTGTGGGAGGTGCTTGTAAACCCGCCGGGATACTGAACAGGTTTGCTGGTAGCGGGTAAATGCATGCATGGCTCCAAGACAACTTCGTCGGGGTACTGAACAGGCTTGTTGGCAGCGAAGCAATGTCGGTATATGAAAATTTTCAAAAAGAAACCCCTTTAATGTCCTTTATTCTGATCCAGAACTTCTTAGCAGGATATAGACGTCAGAGTGGGTTAAATGGCAACCCTACCGAGGCTATGGACGCCTGCTGGCAGTAGTGGCCATGCCAACAGTATTGAAGATTTTATCTTTAATATCGTGACTTGTTGATCTTAAGATTGTTATAAGTTTTTATCTTTTGAAACACTGCTGGAATACCTGGTTAATGATGATGTTTATACGTTTTTGTGGTTGTTATTTTTGAGTTGAAATTTTCTTTGTTGTCCTAATCTAAATTTGTTTCTTTTGATAGAGATAACTGCTTCTACCAGTGTGTCACCATTGTTGGCAGCCAATTCACTTTTTCCATTGTCTTATAAGCTGCCTACACCAATGTTTTGCAAACATCAATATTTTCATCGCAATTTTCAGATGAACGACACTTTTATTTTTTGCGACATTAGCACTTTTACCTTCGTTTTGTTTTCACGACTGTAAGTGTGAAAATTTCATCTTTCGAAGTCGCCTTAAAATCACTATTTGAACTGTCATTATCTCCTTGTCAATATCCCTATTGCGCTCACATTTTACCTATCGTTATGTAGCTGGCAGAACTTTTGAACCATACTCATTGGACATTCTTATATTGATTGTGCGACTTGGTTTCATTGAGTTTGTAATGCATTGGCATTTGGATTTGCATTTTTATTTGATCTACATGACCTTTGGTTTCATAAGATACATAGGGGTTATGATTAAACATGTCATATATATATATATATATATATATCTTTTTAATTTAATGCCTATGTTTATGTTTTCATAACTATTGATATGTTGGTTATATGAATACTCATCGGCACATTGGTTAAAACTATTATATGAGTTGATACATTGGCGTGTGGTCAAACGTTTGGTATTTTCAATTGTATAAAAAAATGGTTTAAAAACTTTGGCATAACTTTGATTTTGCGCGTTGTTCTATGAACTAACCGTTGTTTTCATTGGTCAACCAAAAGTTGTGATTGTTGAACTATGGAGTAATGGATTGAACAACTATGTAAATAGGCGGTTGTACTTTGGCAATAACTATTTTGCATGGTAGGGATAAGCTCCACCACCTTCACACGATGGCATTTATGCCTATCCCTTATCCTCGTTCACTTTTGTTAGCTCGGGTAGCTCTACCCCTGTGTGTTATGATCCAAACCCTCGACTTACCATGTGCTCGGCTCCATGGTACCAGTCGTACGAATCGATCCAAATGGCAACCAAGCCCTGTTAATGTTTGACAATGCCCGCAAAGACTTGGAGGAAATTAGATGGCTCACCTTTATACAGTGATTTGAGGGTTTTAACCTCTGTGTTGCATGACAATTCGCCTTGACTTTCGATGGCTGTAGAGCCAAAGTCGGTGACACCCAGTTGGAAATTGACGAGAAATTTATCAGCTCTGATATATGGTTACCATCTTCGGGACAACGTTGGTTCAAGAATTGTAAGGTCGAGGAGGTACCATGGACACTACTGTTCGTCTCCCGAAAGGTCACCTCTTGTGACAGAGGTATGCCCATTTCTATACTTAAACCACGATGGCACAATACTTTGATGGTAGTCAAACAGTTCATGACCTGTGAAGGTCGATATGGACTCGTCTTTCTCTACCACCTATGTTTGTTAATGAGTTTTATGGGATACTCGTTGAATATGCCATTTTCCTTTCATTGAAGCCTATATAAAATGTCGAAAAAGTTTAAAAGGAAAAAGGCTGACAGCAAGGTGTTCCACCATGGACTTATCAAACTTATCATTTTTTATCACTTGAGTTTACATGGTGATAGTTGGAGGGATTTCATCGCCCGAAATGGTTTCGATGACACAGACCCTGTCCAGGTTGACAAACCTGTGGTGAGTGAAGCCAAGGCCGAGCCACCTGTGCCTTTCCATATCCTACTACCTCTTCCTAAACCCTCGGCTGACCCTAAGATTGACTTACTTGACGCTATACCTGAGAAGTTTGAGACGATTAAGAAGCCTGGGAGCAAAAATCCCAAGGCAAACCCTACTGCTAATGCCAAAGGGAAAAGGAATGCACGGCTCATTTTGAGAATGGCTAGAAATAATCCTAAACCCTCTGCTAAGCGAGACCCTATCGTCCTTAGTGAGGATTTGGATTCTGACGTTGAATGTGTTTTAGCGAGTGAGTACCCCTACTCACAGGGTTTATGTCCCAAGCCACCTTATGATTTCATGACAAATCTTCCCCCTTGCTTGAGGAACGACCCTAGCTACTCTGGTATTAAGTTACCAAATGAAACCCTTGGCCATTTGACCAAACCCTCGCCTGCTCTTCCAAATACCACATAGTCATCCTGTGACCAATGTGATTTATGGCTGGAACGATACTACATTGATGTTCCTATACTCCAATCAAAAATTCAATCACTGGAAGACCGAATTGCGATGTTGACCAGCCAAAGAGACCAAATCCCAGTAGCTCATAAGAAGCAGAAGACAACAAGCTCGATCCTTTTCAAAAATGTTGAATCAGCTATAGCCGTTGTCAACTCCAAATTGGCATAATCAAGTCGTCTTGTCGCTATACAGGTATGAAATTTTGATATCGTTTTTGTTTTGTGAATGATTAGGGTACATATAATGATTTGAAAAAGCTCTGTCTCTCATTCAAATGCCTCTGTCATTCGGTGATCATATTGTACATTGTTTTTCTTTGATTTGATATACGATTTGCTCATGGATTTTTATTGAATTTGAATGGTTTTCGTTTGGATTTGAGTTGCTAAGTTTGTCTTATTGAAGTAACGAAATTAATGGTTTGTTTTCAATTCAATTCGTTTTGTATCTACTCCAAACACGAAGCTTTTAAACTCAATTTAGAATACGATTATGATTGGATATGATTTCGTTATGATTCATATGCTATGATTGGCGAATGATTTCAATGAATTTGGTTGTTACGATACTGTGTCATATAATGTCTAGATTTGATCGTTTCCAGGTTGGGAAAAATGACTCTGTTTTTTATGAAAATGATACGTTCATTTAAGTCTGTGCGAATAATGTTCATGCCTGAATCATGGAACGATTATGATTTTCAATGATAATGTTAAAATCCAGTTGTTCGATTCTCTTGCTAAATTCGTATCAGAGATACTGCTCTGTTTGATGTTAAATTTGCAAAACGAATCGATTGATTCTGTTATCCCTATCAGATCCAATTATAATTCGTTTGAATGGAACGATGTTGATTAGAGTCAATCAATCTTGATTGCCCAAATTGCAATAATAAATTATGAATTCTGTTGCCTATCAATCGATCCTGTTACGATTTTATTCGAATTGATTTTCGCGCCAGTTTAAATTGATCTATTCATGGTATAAATCGTATGCTATGTCGTTACAACTATAACAATTGGAAAATGATTCTTTTCAGATTTGATCATATCTACTGTTTAACCAGTACCTACGATTTGTTTGATCATATTGATTTCAATTGGATATGAAACGATTGCATCTCTGTTCCATATGATTTTATCACCCGACTTATGATAACAATCGAAACAGAATACCTCTATCTCTATATTCGGTTGAATGATTTTGATTCGGTTTGATTTTGAATGGTATAATAATTTCAAACTAAATGATTTGTTTTCAAATAGTTATTGGATTTTAATTGAGTTTAATTCTTTAAAAGATTTTTAATCAATTTTAATACTGATTCTGTGTCTTATTTAGACTAGCTACAAAATCAAAGGATTATGTAGCTAGTCTATAGGATTAGATTTTTTATCATTTTATTAATAAAAGATCCTTCTAACTTGTCTGTTTCTGGTCCTTTTCAGGTAAATTCGAATTGCAAGGGATATAATGGACAGTCTAGGGGATATTTGTGTGTTTAGTTTTATTGTAGTTTCCTAGTTTAGTTGAACTTGGGATATCTTCCCAGATTTTATGTAAACAGTTTTATAACTTCCACAGGGAGGTTTTACCCTGTGGAAAACTTATAAATACTTATTATTTTTGTAGTAAGAAGCATCCTCACTTGTGGGAGAACCAGGCTATGCATTTTTAAAACAAACTGAGACAGAAGTTGATGTTCTTCTACAACTTTCGCTTTTCATAATATCAATCTGTTGTTTCATGTTTATGTTTATCAATTTGTATTTGATTAGTGACTACTTTAGCTATCACATTATTTTGCAGAATGATATGATTGAATTAATGTGATACATGCCTGATTTCTTTCACTAATTTAAAGAATTCAACAATTACTTAGTCCAATTAATGAATGATAGATTTCTCTTCTTCATCAATTGAACTATCATGTATAAGTCTTTACATACAAGTTTATCGAATTGTAGAGAATTATAAATTATAAGATTGTTGTTATTTTTATGTCTTGTTTGTCCTGTGATCAAACTTAAGGAGCATTGCAGCTATCATTTATGAGAAGCTTCTGGATAATTCGGAGCGGGTTTCCTCCCTCTGATCTGCTAAAACTGTCATCACACACAGGACAAATCTGGATCGTTTCCAGGTCAGTTTGTTGTTTATTTGTTTAGTATATTTATTAGTAGTTTAGTTAGATAAATGTGTAGTTAGAATTAGTATGTTAGTTGTTTAGTTTTAGTTAGTTTTTGTTTTATTTCTTGCTCATAAAATTATAAAATCAACAAAAATATATCTCTCTGCCTTAGGAAAGAATGCAAACGAATTTTTCAGGTTTTATTAAAATCTGTAAATTGTAGATATTGTATATTTTGTGAATAAGTTATATTTTTGTTAGTAGTTAGTATAGTATTAGTTAGTAGATTGTATTTATAGAATAGTTAGATTAGTTTAGTTTGTTTTAGTAATTAGTTTTAGTTTATTTTGTTTAACAGTTAGTTTTAGTTAGATTAGTTTATTAGTTTGTTTTATTTGTTAGATTAGTTATTGTAGATTAGTTTTATTTTTTGTTTTATTAGGACCTTAGATCGGCTAACGGAGCCGCTAAACCCGTCAAGGTGGTTCATCCCAAATGGCTTGGGTTATTAGACAACCCCGGACCGGTTCCACTCTCTCAGTTGACGGACGGTTGATTTTGCCCGTCAACAAATATCAAGAAGCTTCAGAATCGAGCCATAGAGATAGTAAAGGTCCGACGAACCTGGTACGATCCTAAAGATGCAACTTGGGAGCACGAGGATGCTATGTAGGAAGAATATCCACATCTTTTATAGGATTTTGAAATTTTGGTTGTATATGTGTATATATTGCACTGTAGACAGTGCATAAATAAGAGGGAGGGGAATTTAATACCCCTAGGTCGAACCCCAATTGTAAAAGTAAATACAAACATAATTAAGTTGGTGAGTTGTTTGATATCATTTTGCGTGCACCTTCCATGGTATAGTGCGCACATCTACTGCACACTAAAATAATGAAGTGTGAACATTCCAGGATACCACGCAAAGAAAAATTAAGTGAGGGGTATTTTGAAGCCCACGATCCTTTCTGTATATGTTGTGTTTTGAGGTTGGTGAGCTAGGATGTAGAAAGGAAAGTATATCTGTAATGTAAATGTAAATTTAATCACATGTGAATATTAATCAAAAATACATCACTGCAGCAGACCAACCATGTAAAAGAGTATGGGGGACTAAGCTCCACTAGTTAGTGAAAGGGGGATAAAAGTTAAGGATAAGGGGATAAGATAGGGAGTTTAACCCAAAAAATAATATTATATTAATATTCCTTAAATTATAAAGTATGGATAATTATTTTATCCTAAGTTCTAAGGATGGGGACAAGTGGAGAAAAGTAATTCTCAACATAACAAGTGTCAAGTTCGGAACATGCATACATATAGTTTGGACTTAGTTCATTTTGGGGAATCATTACATCATCATTCACTCACTCATTGAGCTATCCTTTGTACCTTCTTGTGATTGTACTTGTACGCATACCTGTACCTATACCTATACATGTACATGTACCTGGTTAGCTTAGGAGCTAGACTGAAGAAGCAGGTTCTTAGGCCCATGAGAAATTCTCTCTAGGTGAAAGAACTTCTTGGAATTGATTTCCTGACGGTGTCAAACTGTAGCTATAGTTCTATGAGAATTCATGTCCGACCTGTTTCTAAAGCCCGGTAGAGGAAGTGGGCCAGCCGAGAGATTGTTGAGAAGAGAAGGGGCACACTTTTTGCGGTGGGACATGAATGTGGGGAGTCAGGGAATGTAGGTTGTTAGTTATAGTTGGCACCCATGATAGAGTTTTTTCTATTGTATAAGATACATAAGCCTGGTTAGGTGTTCCTTTACTCAGGTGGAGTTTATTCCCAGCTTGGGGGTGACCCACTGCTAAGAGTTTTGAGTAGTGTGGTCTAATCCTAGGAAGAACGTGGAAGGTTTGCACACAATTGGTGATATTTTTACCAAGATAAGTGTCAATTTTTTGTTAAATTACATGCTACATTATTATTTATGTGTTTATTTTTATGGGTTTTTTTTGTGTGTGTTGCATGTGTATTTTTATTATTATTTTGTATGAATCTGTGAATTTGCAGAGTTTCTATATATTTTAATTTTGTATAAAATTAATTTTTTTTATGCGGCATAACCAATTAGATGTTGGGGATACGAAAACATACCCGTAGACCTTCCTCAACTTCAAAAACAAGAGAATAACATTTTCATCGAAATTTACCTAAGTCTCACATGACTAGTTTTTGGATTAGTCAACAACCCTAACTTGCAACAAGCATAAATTTGTACCTGAAATAAATAAGGTCTTGAAATGATACAGAATATTCTATAGTGTCCTATCTACAATTCATCCAATTTTCACTACTTGGAACCTCCCATAAAAGGATTTATAGCAAAAATGGCAGACCTTGCTAAATTCTGGATTATTCTAGAGAGAACTTGTACAACATGCCACGTTCTCAATATTTGATGTCTTATTTTGAAACCTATACACAACAAACTAATGCCTGTAATATTTCCATTACAATTTGTCACACATATTTTGGATTTTTTATGGAGTTATCACTGTTTTACCTGGAACACCTTTTTAAAACTAGTTTTAGGACTAGTCGAAAACCCTATCTTCCAGAACATGTATCTCCCAAAATACAATGACCCTGAAGATGAAATTTCTACCATAGGTACCTTGTCATATTTTCTCACTATCCTCCATGTTTCACTATTTGAATGATTCTATAAAAAACATTATTGTGAAAATGGTGAGATGACCTATAAATAACATATCTTAGAACACATCATTAAAAGACTTCATCCTCCCTTGGATTTTTGGCCTTATTTACTTCACCTTCCGTCTAAAATTTGCCTCAGATATCCTTGGTTACCTCAGTAACTTATTGATATTCAATATGATCAATAGGTTCTAATGGGAGTCTCTTGATATCTTATTTATACTTCCCAAGTTATGTCCATTCAAGACAACTTGTAACTGTTTTACCCCTTCTCCTCAATCTAGGGCTAACCCAGTTTCTTGTTGCAACTAACTTTTCCTTAATTAGTCAAATAATAAATACTTTATTGCAACTAATTTATCCTTAACTAGCTTCTTTTTGCAACCAGTTTACCCATAGCTAATTAATTTCTTGTTCAACCACTTTGACTATTCAACCTTCTTGTTACAACTACTTTACCCATAATTAATTAATTTCTTTCTCAACCACTTTGACTATTCAACTTTCTTGTTACAACTACTTTACCCATAATCAATTTCTTGTTATAACCACTTTTACTAGCAAACTTCTTGATGAATTTCTAAGAGCTTCTAGAATAATTGAGTTCTTGTTGACCTTCTAGGGGATTCTAGAGTATTCTTGAGGGTCCTCCAACTTCACAAGGACATATCTCATTGACTGTGAAGAACCACGTGATGTACCATATATCATTGGAAATGAAACAAATTGTATTATCCATATAGAATAGTATTACCTACATATTCACTAACCTTAATCCATTTATACCTCAAACAAACGCAGGTCCCTTATCCAAAATTCTAGAGCTACCAAAATACGTTATCAAACATACTCAAGGGTTGACCTCAATCTCCAAGGGTTGAAATAAATACATAATATCACTCTCCAAGGGTTCACATCAATGGAAACCAAGTATCCAAACCAATTTTCCATCAATCTAAACCAATTGTCTGAAAATATTTCCCTCGTGGCCTTGGGTCGTGTCACGACAGAGAAAGACTATAGATAGAAGATTAAATCTACCCTCAGGATCAAACATGCAAACAAATAATAATTATTTTTTCACACAAAGAGATAGGGAAAGGAGATAAGAGAAGTTGTGCTCCTTAAACCCTTCATCTAATGTTTATCCATGCTCCCGCTTCTCGAAATGCTAATGGTCTTTACCAATACAAGCCTACAATAAGATACCTAGATTGTGATGCAATGAGGTAGTTATAGGTATGAGTATCATATATCAAAAGTACACTTAAAAAAATATATGAACAAATATGAGCATACAATATTTGAATGAAACAAGTGAACACGAGATTGGAAGGAAAATATACTCTTCTATTAATCAACGAAATAAAAAGAGTTGGTTACAACTGAACGCTGATTTTGGCATCGTTTCAGAACCAATTTCGTAGGTTCTTATTGAATTCCTTCAATCCTAAAATCAATGAAAGTGTTCCTAGTCCCAATAAGTATAGTAACATAAGTTGTAACTATATATGAGAGGAATTAACTCTGGAAAATGAGTTTCCGGGCTTGGGGGAAAATTCTCAAAGGATGAAGGAGAAGGGAAGCTTGCTCAATTCTCTCAACATAACCTTGCATAATCAAAATTTTCCTCATCATTAAACTAAAAGGTTCTTTTGTGTTCTTCCAAATAGTTCGGGGATGATCAAATTCATTTTATACAAGCTTGGGGATGTGGGAAAATGAGCCCAATCGAAAAACCTGCCTAAAAGCTTAGAAATATTTTGTTTTTCATTGTTTTTTAGGGCAGTTGTGGGTTTCTCACTATGAAGGCATGGATTTCGGCGTGTTTCTCAAAGGAAACCCACACATATTCTCAAAATTCATGTTTTTTAGATGAATTGGACGAGGCAAGGTGGGCTTTCAATTTTTCAAGCCAAAGGGAAGGATAGACCATAACACAAGTGCATAGGTGTAGAATTTTATGATATAACATTGGTTATCAGACATAGGGTTAAAATGGGTGCACAACTCACACAATCATCAATAAATGGGCTTGACATAAATGTGTAGTTTTTATACATCTAACTGTGTGAACTTAAGTTTTCTATAACCAGTGGTCTTGGATATCCACGTTGGCAATTTTGGAAATGTGTACTTTTTATACATCTAACCGTGTGAACTTAAGTTTTCTATAACCAATGGTCTTGGATATCCACATTGGCAATTTTGGAAAATTCGATGACTTGGTGCTAGTTAATAGATCTAACAATCCTTTTCACATCAACACTCACATATATTAATGGAGGTGTGTTACCCAAGACTTGTTACGGTTCATTGTTTTCCAAAACATTGTTGCTGAAGCCATAGAGTCTTTACGCTCTGGTATTCTTGTTCAATGGTTTCCTTGGTTTTCTATATTCACTTGTAGACAACGTTACCATTGATAGCTCCAGGTAACAACTCTCCTATGTAATAAGGTGTAATAAGGTTTAATATGAAAAAGTTTGGTTTTCGTTATATATATATATATATATATATATATTGTTTATTCTTCCTCGAAGATAAATATAATGGTTCATATGTAGGTCTGTTAAGGTTTGAGAGTATTGATCAATACCAGAACGATGTGCTAGTAAACCAGTCGAGTTTTTCCTTTAAGGTAAACATAAAAATCCATGTTTACAACTCACGGTTGGTAAATCTTAGGTTTTACCTTGACTCTTTCACTCCATTGTAGTAATATGATTTATACAGTGGGTTCATATTGAAACCATTATAAATCTTGTTTCTCAATAATTTTGTTAATCTTATCTTCTAGGTTGTCTTAGAGGTATTCTCTGTACCAAAAAGAAAAATGGTGTATTTTTCAAGTTGCTTGACATATGGTTGAGCTCTAAAGTGAGATCCCGTTCATTTTTCATTCAAACATTTGATTTTGTTTTCATATAAACATCTGTTTATATTTGTAATGGTATACTTTATTATGTACAGGGTTATTTATAACCCTTGGGAGAAATCCAGTTCGAGACGTCATGGGTACCAGGTACTCATTTTATTTTACAAACTCACTAAGTATTCTCTCTGAAAGTGATAATGATTTTGTCTCTGAGTCGTCTCCTTCAAGGATCAAACACAAGGTTAGTTTATCATGGTTTTGGGTTTTGTTATCCTCGATATCTAGGGATAACTAGGAGATCATGTCTCGAGGACCACATGGTCCTAGACATAGAGTACGAGAGCGGATCGACTTGAGCATGGCCCTTGAGGGCCCATCTTTCTTCTTCTCCACCAAACTTTCTCTGTCAGTAGTAGCATCTTCCATCACCACCAGCCTGGGCTTGCATCGGAGAGGACTCTTGCTCCATGAGGTAATTGGTCTGAGGTATCATGGTATGTGTCATATTTGATTGTTATAACCTTATTATATATGCATTAGGTTCCTTTCATTTCTGATGACTGCTTGGATATTACACTAATCCGCTTGACCATTGTTGGGGTGATTGATGGGGCAACTTAGCAAGTTGGTATTCATGGTTTTGGGTTAGCCACCAAGGGGGATTTGCAGAGCCATCATTCGCTCCCACCATATTATCACTTTTACATCTTATAACCCGCTCATCCATCCCATTCCCCTAGTCTGGCCATTACGATGACCTTTCAGGGCTACATCTTGTCTCGTGGGAAGAAGGGGCTAAAGGCCTAGGGGGTAAAAGCAGCTGGTGAAAGATAAAATCCATAGGAAATGAAACCTAGAGATGCTTCGGCCAGGGGATCCCCGAGAAGGCAATAAAAATCCTATTGATAAGAAACTAAGGGACCCTAAGAAAAATAATAATAATAAAAACAAGACCTAACCAAGAGGATGGGAGGTCTCATCACGAGTCGGCCCATTATGCTCATAGGTATTTAGTAGTATGACATTGCCATTATCTGGTCATCGAGCCAGGGAAGTGACCTTTGGTTGCATGGCCAAAGGAAAGGGGGTCTCATCACGAGCCAAACTTCTCATTTCTGCGAAGATACCAGTGGGTAACGCTATCAGCTCTGGCCACCAAGCCAAGACAGTTTCCTCTAGTCAGACCTTGAATAAAAAGAAATAAAAGAAAGATGAGGCAATAAAAGGGCTTGGAAAAAATGCATCCATGATGGGTACAACTCACCTCCTACAAAGGCACCCACAGATGACACCTGTCCTTGGTCTTACTATGACTGGACATCCCTAAAACCATATCACCGCATTAAACATGGCTTGAATGATCTTTTGAGGAAACTTTCCATCTCTTGTGGGTATTAGCCCAATAGGTTGTTTTGTTGGTTTCCTTAGATTTGTATAGTAGATATGTGTAATGTCTTTGAGCTTTTAGATGATATGTTAGGGATTTCTTGCATATATTTGATAACTTTAATAATGAAATATGATTTACATTGCCATGATGTCTAGGACTAATGAGCCCATGGAGGGCATAGTCTTTGATGTGCAGGACCATACCTGACGGATAGGTACCAAAGCATCGGTGCATGTGGGGAGATGATTAGCTCGGACCTCCATGGGGCTGAAGAGCCCATCAGATGGTTGCTGGGATGGCAGAGGCAGGACAGAGTTATGACGAGCCCTTGCATGGAGAAGAAGAAGGACACCCTCTTCAGGACGCTTTGGCAGAGATTTGACTTATGGGGGATCAGCCCCTGTAGGTGGTATGATGGCTTTGATGGACAGGATGCCACCAGGGCAGGCTGGACGTTTCCTAGAGGATGTGGCAGTGTGCTTGGACCTTGTGGCACGTGTGGCATCTTGCAGGAGGCCCAGAGGGGCTAACATTTTGCCTCTTGGATGCTGATCATGCCCAAAAAGGGCCAACATCTCCCCCAGAGGGGCCTGACATCTCCCATTTTAGCTCTATTTTGACATTTTTATCATTTTAAGTGACAAATAATGAAATATTGCTAGGTCAGCCTTGTCGGCTATTTTTCATGACCTGTTTTGTAATTAAAGGTCATGAGGATGATATATATTGAGGACGTTGATCCTCATTTTGACATATCACAACTTACTCTCTTGTGAGAGTGACTCTTTTTATCTTTTGTCTTGGATATTTGCTCTTGGAGTGAGGCGCTACACTTGGAATTATCATCTTTGGCATGCATATGGTGTTCTTATCATTGGAAGGTGTTACAACTAGGGTTTGATAAGCTTTTTCATGAATTTGTAAGTGTTTTTCTCATCAAAACTTCTTGATTGAATGGTTGTTGATTAAATATCTTACATGTAT
>ML777079.1:844965-855553 GCA_009831015.1 Picea engelmannii | reverse complement strand
TTTTTCTCATCAAAACTTCTTGATTGAATGGTTGTTGATTAAATATCTTACATGTATAGTTACATTGTTATTATTATGCTTAATCATTGAAACCCTAGGGAGCCAACACACAAGTAGTTCGTGGCTTCATGTCCCCATGATAATAACTGGTTTAGCCATTGATTAAAAAGGTTTAGCCTAGCCATAGCTACACTAGCCTTTCTTTTTTCTGAGTTAGTTTTGAATTATAAGTTGAAAGAGGAAGACGTCCTAGGCCTAATTTAGTTTACACCTAGGGTTTTGACCTTAGGGTTTTGAAAATCCTTGTCCACAAGCAACACTTTTCAGCCCTAGACTTATAGTTTGAAGCTAGCCGTTTTGCCAAATATTTCTAAGGAAAGAGGGAGGAGCATGAGTCCTAGCTTTAGCTACACCGGAATGAGCCTCCTCCCCTTAGGGTTTTGACTTGGTGGCCCTGCCATTGCAGCACCATCAAGCCTAACTCTCCCTTCCTTAGATTTAGATTCTCCTAAGCCATTAGCCTTACTCCTTGACTCCATTTACCCTAAAGCACTAGTCCAAACCTAAAGCATTGGGATTTTTTATTTTTTTGTGTTAAAACAACTCTTTCAAACTTTCTTGAATTGAAATCCTAACTAACCCTAGCGTCTAGACTAACCCTAATTCTTGATGATGTCTTGCCTTAATTAAACTTTTTCTTGGATTGAAAGTTGTGTCTGACTCGTCCCTTGATAGCCATAGAGGTTTTAGGCCTTTTCATTGGTCAATTTAGCCAAACGTCCACCTCTTTGACTAGCTAACCTAACCCTAATCAGCAACAATATAGGTGATGTCAAGCTTGTTTAAACCCTTGTTTGGCATAAAACGTTTTGACATTGTCACCCTTCTTGATAGGATTTGAGTTGCTGATTATTTTCATAAGCTTATTTGAAAAAACGTTCCTCTCATTGTCTTCAAGAATTGACCTAATACTAGGGCTAACGTCACCCTAAATATGCAATAGTGACGCAGCAGCAATATTTATATATGAGCAGATCTATGATATTTATTGCATTGTGATAATTCAAAGATTTGATTTTATACATTGAATGCCTTTATCATTTTGTATTTATTGAAGAAGTGACATAAGACATAAGTTCTAATTGCAATCATTGACTTCGTCAATAATTACTGTCATCATTTTTCATATGTGCTAGAGGTAGTCATTAATGTTTAAAATACTAACCACTGCAGCATGTTCTAGTTCTTTTTGTCTTGTATCGCAAGCAGGTGCCATTCAGTGGAATACCTTCTCTTTGACTATCTCTCTTGACAGTAATCTGTGAAAGGAAACTCTTATCGTCATCCTTTAGACCTTTATCCCTTTCAGAAACCCAAATTACTAGGGACGTCTCCCTTGGGATTAGCGACCCTAAATAGAAAGAGCTCCCCATCGAGGTGAAAATGGGTGGGGAATCTCATGTTACGCTAGTTTGAGCCTTGACTTCAAGCTACCTAAACCTTTTATACAAACTGTGCGATAACATTTTGGTGTCGTTGTCGGGGAACACTGAGTCTATATTCCTCAACGACAAACCTTTGGTAAGCCTTGCCATTTTCTTGTAAGCTTACCTGGTGACTCCAATACTTTTTTTCACCCTATTCTTTGGTAGTTTCAGGGAAACTATTTGGCGACTCCACTGATGACGAAGCCAACAATGACTTCAAAATGGGACCCAGGAAGCTATAGACCTTTATATATGAGTGAAATCCTTGGATATCCCAAGAAAATGCCTCCTCGTTATGAGGATTTCCTCCCTTGATTCGCTGGCATCAATGGAGAATGTCTTGAATCTCACATGATAAGATTTTGGGAATTCTTTGAATACTTCCCTATCGACGACAAGGTTGAAGATGTGGTGATGAAACTTTTCTCTACCTCCCTGCATGGAGAGGCCAGAAGATGGTATGATGACCTTCCAGCTGCCAACATTACTTCTATGGAGCTTTTTGAAAAAAATTTCCTTGCAAAGTGGACCATGAAAATAGAAGTTATACAATCATTGTTGAAAGAGATTGAAGGCATAAGACAAGCAGAGTCTGAGATTGTCAAAGTTTTTGGGTTTAGGTTCGAGAGATTGCTTTACCAGATTCCACAAATCCATCGTCCTAAAGAGAAATACCTTGTCTACCTCTATACTAATGGACTTCAGGGACATTTGAGCTTCCTTCTAAGTAAGAAGAATCCAAAAACACTTGCAGAAGCTAACAATATGGCCATCCAAATTGAAAAAAGTCTCTCCTTAACCAAGACCAATGCCATGGACATTCTCAGCTTGATAAAACTGGTCTCCCATGGAAACTTTGTTGAAGATACGCAAGAGAGAGGGGAACGATTTTTTAACCAGCAAAATGAAGACATTGATGAGGAGCAAGAACCTGAACAAGATGATGAAGTGTCCACCTGTGCTCCTCCCATTGATGAAGTCATGCAAGAACCTGTTTCTTCTGTGTAGCAAAGTGAAGATGAGGTTAGTTATTTTCCACTTCAAAATTCTGATGATAATGTCTTACTTGATTCAAAAGAAGAAGAGGAAATGGAAGCCTCAGACGAAATGGAAGTCCCTTGCTGTACAATTGAAGATAAAAAAGCAGTCCATGAGGATGAAGAAACAACACATGTTGAAAAAATCGGGCCCCTCAAAGTACCTACACAAGAAGAAACAATGAGTTACCCTCCTATCCTAAATTTTCATGATGCTTTACCTTGTGATGAAAAGGAGGAGGATGATGAATTTCTAAGTCTTACAAATACTGCATGCTATGACACAAATAGTGACACTGTTGATAATATTGATGAGTTCATACATGTTGGGAGACATAGGTGAGATATAGTTGGTTATGACCTAGATCCCATCTATGACACTGAGAGTCATCTCCAGTTGTTTCCCTTGCATTTGTCACAGCGGATTACTTCCAAATAATGGCAACAAGGAGATGAGGTTTTTACTTGTACCTTTCAGAACACCAAGGATGACCTAGTACCTTATCTTTCGGATGATTTTCAGTCTTACCTTGAGATGTTTGATGAATACCCTACTGAGCATTTGGAACCTATTTATGAAGATGATTGCCAACCACCGTTGTGCTCAGATTTTGGTACAAGTAAGGATTTTGTTTGCCTAAAGAAGGTTTCTCATGACTTGTTTCCCCAACCACCTGTTATTACTTTGCCTCGCTTTTCCATTGAAGGTGTAGTCGGGAGTTACCCTTTTTATGTTGGTTTTCCTTCTGGGCAAACCCTGGACTCCAAGGGTGGGTTGGGTAATGCTATTGTCGATGAATTTTTCAACCTTCTCTTGATGATTTTCCAGCCATCTACTAAACCTTTTTCAATTCTTTAGTTAGAGTGTGACGATGTCCTAGGTAGCCAGTCTACGGGCCCTTTGAGTCCGTTTTCTGAACCTTGTACTTTTCATGACCCTTTCTTGGATAGGATTGAGTACTTTTCTCAGAGATGGACCTGGCAGGATTTTTTCCCTCCTTCTCGCCTCCATGAGTTGGATTTTGAGATGCCTGATGATGTGATATATGCTCTAACTCATGACCTTTTTGTGCTTGATTTGTCATTGTTTTGGTTTATGATGAAGAAAAAAGGTAGGTATCGAGGGACGTTATTGGATTGGATTCATTGGTTGTTTGACTACACCAACATGTAGCCAGCAGGTAAGTACAGGTAAGATTTTCATTTTCTATCTGCATTTATGACTACCTTATATGCACATTTACTATGCACATGCTATTGCTTTGCGGGGTGGCAATACCACCCCACCTTTTGTCACTGATGCTTTCTTGTCAAGTGTGAGCAGGTCACAGGTCTACACCAGAGATTGCTGAGGTTCTCATGTGCTCTACAGTTAGCACATGTCCCCAAGTTGGAGCCATATGTTATCCCCGATATCTAGGGATAACTAGGAGATCATGTCTCAAGGCCCACATGGTCCTAGACATGGAGTACGAGAGCGTATCGACTTGAGCATGGCCCTTGAGGGCCCATCTTTCTTCTTCTCCACTAGACTTGTCCTGTCAGCAGTAGCAGCTTCCATCACCACCGGCCTGGGCTTGCATCGGAGAGGACTCTTGCTCCATGAGGTAATTGGTCCGAGGTATCATGGTATGTGTCATATTTGATTGTTATAACCTTCTTATATATGCATTAGGTTCCTTTCATTTATGATGACTGCTTGGATCTTACACTAATCCGCTTGACCATTTTTGGGGTGATTGATGGGGCAACTTAGCAAGTTGGTATTCATGGGTTTCTTTTAGCCACCAAGGGTGATTTGCAGAGCCATCGTCCGCTCCCACCATCTTATCAAATTTACATCTTATACCCCGCTCATCCATCCCATTCCCCTAGTCTAGCCATTTGGATGACCTTTCAGGGATACATCTTGTCTTGTCGGAAGAAGGGGCTAAAGGCCCAGGGGGTAAAAGAAGCTGGTAAAAGATAAAATCCATAGGAAATGAAACCTAGAGATGCTTCGCCCAGGGGATCCCCGAGAAGGCAATAAAAAGCCTCTTGATAATAAGCTAAGGGACCCTAAGAAAAATAATAATAATAAAAACAAGACCTAACCAAGAGGATGGGAGGTCTCATCACGAGCCGACCCATTATGTTCATAGGTATTTAGCAGTATGACATTGCCATTATCTGGTCACCAAGCCATGGCAGTGACCTTTGGTTGCATGGCCAAAGGAAAGGGGGTCTCATCACGAGCCAACCTTCTCATTTCTGTGAAGATACCAGTGGGTAACGCTGTCAGCACTGGCCACCAAGCCAAGGCAGTTTCCTCTGGTCAGACCTTGAATAAAAAGAAATAAAATAAAGATGAGGCAATAAAAGGGCTTGGAAAAAATGCATCCATGATGGGTACAACTCACCTCCTACAAAGGCACCCACAGTCGACACCTACCCTTGGTCTTACTATGACTGGACATCCCTAAAACCATATCATCGCATTAAACATGGATTGAATGATCTTTTGAGGAAACTTTCCATCTCTTGTGGGTATTAGCCCAATAGGTTGTTTTGTTGGTTTCCTTAGCTTTGTATAGTAGATATGTGTAATGTCTTTGAGCTTTTAGATGATATGTTAGGGATTTCTTGCATATATTTGATAACTTTAATAATGAAATATGATTTACATTGCCATGATGTCTAGGACTAATGAGCCCATGGAGGGTGTAGTCTTTGATGTGCAGGACCATACCTGGCGGACAGGTACCAGAGGATCGGTGCACATGGGGAGATGATTAGCTCGTACCTCCATGGGGATGAAGAGCCCATCAGATGGTTGTTGGGATGGTAGAGGCAGGACAGAGTTATGATGAGCCCTTGCATGGAGAAGAAGAAGGACACCCTCGTCAGGACGCTTTGGCAGAGATTTTACCTATGGGGGATTAGCCCCTGCAGGTGGTATGATGGCTTTGATGGACAGGACGCCACCAGGGAAGGCTGGACGTTTCCTAGAGGATGTGGCAGTGTGCTTGGACCTTGTGGCAGCTTGCAGGAGGCCCAAAGGGTCCAACGTTTTTCCTCTTGGATGCTGATCATGCCCAAAAAGGGCCAACGTCTCCCCCAGAGGGGCCTGACCTCTCCCATTTTATCTCTATTTTGAAAATTTTAGCATTTTAAGCGACAAATAATGAAATATTGCTAAGTCATCCTTGTAGGCTGGTTTTCATGACCTTTTTGTAATTAAAGGTCATGAGGATGATATATATTGAGGACGTTGAGCCTCATTTTGACATAACACAACTTGCTGTCTTGTGAGAGTGACTCTTTTTATCTTTTGTCTTGGATATTTTCTCTTGGAGTGAGGCACTACACTTGGAAGGATCATCTTTGGCATGCATATGGTGTTCTTATCATTGGAAGGTGTTACAACTAGGGTTTGATAAGCTTTTTCATGAATTTGTAAGTGTTTTTCTCATCAAAACTTCTTGATTGAATGGTTGTTGATTAAATATCTTACATGTATAGTTACATTGTTATTATTATGCTTAATCATTGAAACCCTAGGGAGCCAACACACAAGTAGGTTGTGGCTTCATGTCCCCATGATAAGAACTAGTTTAGCCATTGATTAAAGAAGGTTTAGCCTAGCCATATCTACACTAGCCTTTCTTTTTTCTGAGTTAGTTTTGAATTATAAGTTGAAGGAGGAAGACGTCCTAGGCCTAATTTAGTTTACACCTAGGGTTTTGAACTTAGGGTTTTGAAAAGCCTTGTCCCCAAGAAACACTTTTCAGCCCTAGACTTATAGTTTGAAGCTAGCCGTTTTTCCAAAGAGTTCTAAGGAAAGAGGGAGGAGCATGAGGCCTAGCTTTAGCTACACTGGAATGAGCCTCCTCCCCTTAGGGTTTTGACTTGGTGGCCCTGCCATTGCAGCACCATCAAGCCTAACTCTCCCCTCCTTAGATTTAGATTCTCCTAAGATATTAGCCTTACTCCTTGACTCCATTTACCCTAGGGCACTAATCCAAACCTAAAGAATTGAGCTTTTTTTTTTTTGTGTGTTAAAACAACTCTTTCAAACTTTCTTGAATTGAAATCCTAACTAACCGTAGTGTCTAGACTAACCCTAATTTTTGATGACGTCTTGCCTTAATTAAACTTGTGCTTGGACTGAAAGTTGCGGCTGACTCATCCCTTGATAACCATAGAGGTTTTAATCCTTTTCATTGGTCAATTTAGCCAAACGTCCACCTCTTTGACTAGCTAACCTAACCCTAACCAGAAACAATATAGGTGACGTCAAGCTTGTTTAAACCCTTGTTTGGCATAAAAGGTTTTGACATTGTCACCCTTCTTGATAGGCTTTGAGTTGCTGATTATTTTCATAAGATTATTTGACAAAACATTCCTCTCATTATCTTCAAGAATTGACCTAATACTAGGGCTGACGTCACGCTAAATCTGCAATAGTGACGCAACAACAATATTTATATATCAGCAGATCTATGATATTTATTGCATTGTGATAATTCAAAGATTTGATTTTATACATTGAATGCCTTTATCATTTTGTATTTATTGAAGAAGTGACATAAGACATAAGTTTTAATTGCAATCATTGACTTCATCAATAATTACTGTCATCATTGCTCATATGTGTTAAAGGTAGTCATTAATGTTTAAAGTACTAACCACTACAGCACATTCTAGTTCTTTTTGTCTTGTCTCGCAAGCAGGTGCCATTCAGTGGAATACCTTCTCTCTGACTATCTCTCTTGGAAGTAATCTGTGAAAGGAAACTCTTATCTTGATCCTTTAGACCTTTATCCCTTTCAGAAACCCAGATTACTAGGGACGTCTCCCTTGGGATTAGCCACCCTAAATAGAAAGAGCTCCCCATCGAGGTGACAGTGGGTGGGGAAGCTCATGTTACGCCAGTTTGAGCCTTGACTTCAAGATAACTAAACCTTTTCTACAAACTATGCGATAACATTTTGGCATCGTTGCTGGGGAACACTGAGTCTATATTCCTCAATGACAAACCTTTGGTAAGCCTTGCCATTTTCTTGTAAGCTTACCTGGTGACTCCACTACTTTTTTTCCCCCTATTCTTTGGTAGTTTCAGGGAAACTATCTAGCGACTCCATTGATGATGAAGCCAAAAATGACTTCACAATGGGACCCAAGAAGCTCTAGGCCTTTATATATGAGTGAAATCCCTGGATATCCTAGGAAAATGCCTCCTCATTATGAGGAATTCCTCCCTCGATTCGCTAGCATCAATGGAGAATGTCCTGAATCTCACATGATAAGATTTTGGGAATTCTTTGAATACTTCCCTATCGACGACAAGGTTGAAGACGTGGTGATGAAACTTTTCTCTGCCTCCTTGCATGGAGAGGCCAAAAGATGGTATGATGACCTTCCAGCTTCCAGCATTACTTCTATGGATCTTTTTGAAGAAATTTTCCTTGCAAAGTGGACCATGAAAATAGAAGCTATACAATCATTGCTGAAAGAGATTGAAGGAATAAGACAAGCAAAGTCTGATATTGTCAAATTTTTTGGGTTTAGGTTCGAGAGATTGCTTTACCAGATTCCACAAATCCATCGTCCTGAAGAGAAATACCTTTTCTACCTCTATACTAATGGACTTCAGGGACATTTGAGCTTCCTTCTAAGTAAGAAGAATCCAAAAACACTTGCAGAAGCTAACAATATGGCCATCCAAATTGAAAAAAGTCTCTCCTTAACCAGGACCAATTCCATGGACATTCTCAACTTGATAAAACTAGTCTCCCATGGAAACTTTGTTGAAGATACGCAAGAGAGAGGGGAACGGTTTTTCAACCAGCAAAATGAAGACATTGATGAGGAGCAAAAACCTGAACAAGATGATGAAGTGTCCACCTGTGCTCCTCCCATTGATGAAGTCATGCAAGAACCTGTTTCTTCCGTGCAGCAAAGTGAAGATGAGGTTAGTTATTTTCCACTTCAAAATTCTGATGATAATGTGTTACTTGATTCAAAATAAGAAGAGGAAATGGAAGCCTCGGACGAAATGAAAGTCCCTTGCTATACAATTGAAGATAAAAAAGCAGTCCATGAGGATAAAGAAACAACACATGCTGAAAACATCAGGCCCCTCAAAGTACCTGCACAAGAAGAAACAATGAGTTACCCTCCTATCCTAAATTTTCATGATGCTTTACCTTGTGATGAAAAGGAGGAGGATGATGAATTTCTAAGTCTTACAAATCCTGCATGCTATGACACAGATAATGACACTGTTGATAATATTGATGATTTTATAGATGTTGGGAGACGTAGGTGGGATATAGTTGGTTATGACCTAGATCCCATCTATGACACTGGGAGTCATCTCTAGTTGTTGCCCTTGCAGTTGTCACATCGGATTACTTCCGAACAATGGCAACAAGGAGATGAGGTTTTTACTTGTACCTTTCAGAACACCAAGGATGACCTAGTACCTTATCTTTCAGATGATTTTCAGTCTTACCTTGAGATGTTTGATGAATACCCTACTGAGCATTTGGACCCTATTTATGAAGATGATTTCCAACCACCGTTGTGCTCAGATTTTGGTACAAGTAAGGATTTTGTTTGCCTAAAGAAGGTTTCTCATGACTTTTTTCCCCAACCACCTATTATTACTTTGCCTCACTTTTCCATTGAAGGTGTAGTTGGGAGTTACCCATTTTATGTTGAGTTTCCTTCTGGGAAAACCCTAGACTCCAAGGGTGGGTTGGGTAATGCTATTGCCGATGAATTTTTCAACCTTCTCTTGATGATTTGCCAGCCGTCTACTAAAAAATTTTCAATTCTTTCCTTAGAGTGTGAGGATGTCCTAGGTAATCAGTCTACAGGCCCTTTGATTCTGTTTTCTGAACCTTGTACTTTTCATGACCCTTTCTTGGACAGGATTTAGTACTTTTCTCAGAGATGGACCTGGCAGGATTTTGTCCCTCCCGCCCACCTCCATGAGTTGGATTTTGAGATGCCTAATGATGTGATATATGCTCTAACTCATGACCTTTTTGTGCTTGATTTGTCATTGTTTTGGTTTATGATGAAGCACAAAGGTAGGTATTGAGGGACGTTATTGGATTGGCTTCATTAGTTGTTTGACTACACCAACATGCAGCCAGCAGGTAAGTACAGGTAAGATTTTCATTTTCTATCTACATTTATGACTACCTTATATGCACATTTACTATGCACATGCTATTGCTTTGTGGGGTGGCAATACCACCCCACCTTTTGTCACTAATGCTTTCCTGTCAAGTGTGAGCAGGTCACAGGTCTACGCCAGAGATTGTTGAGCTTCTCATGCACTCTACAGTTAGCACATGTCCCCGAGTTGGAGCCAGATGTTATCACCGATATCTAGGGATAACTAGGATATCATGTCTCGAAGCCCACATGGTCCTAAACATGGAGTACGAGAGTGGATCGACTTGAGCATGGCCCTTGAGGGCCCATATTTCTTCTTCTCCACCAAACTTTTCCTGTCAACAGTAGCAGCTTCCATCACCACCGGCCTGGGCTTGCATTGGAGAGGACTCTTGCTCCATGAGGTAATTGGTCCGAGGTATCATGGTATGTGTCATATTTGATTGTTANTATGATGACTGCTTGGATCTTACACTAATCCGCTTGACCATTGTTGGGGTGATTGATGGGGCAACTTAGCAAGTTGGTATTCATGGGTTTTGGTTAGCCACCAAGGCGGATTTGCAGAGCCATCGTCCGCTCCCACCATCTTATCAAATTTACATCTTATACCCCGCTCATCCATCCCATTCCCCTAGTCTGGCCATTAGGATGACCTTTCAAGGCTACATATTGTCTTATCGGAAGAAGGGGCTAAAGGCCCAGGGGGTAAAAGTAGCTGGTAAAAGATAAAATCCATTGGAAATGAAACCTAGAGATGCTTCGCCCAGGGGATCCCCGAGAAGGCAATAAAAATCCTCTCGATAAGAAACTAAGGGACCCTAAGAAAAATAATAATAATAATAAAAAGACCTAACCAAGAGGATGGGAGGGCTCATCAAAAGATGACCCATT
>ML777079.1:787304-835359 GCA_009831015.1 Picea engelmannii | reverse complement strand
TATTGTATTACTTTATTAATTTATAATATTAATAATATTTTATTACTAAAGTATTATTAATATTTAATATTATTAATTAATGTTATAATATTAATATAATTATTATTAATTATTCTTTATTAATATTAATGTTATTATTATATCTATTAATAATAACTCATTATTATTAATATTTTTAAAGTGGTTATTGCTATTAATAATGAGTTATTATTAATTAATAATTACATTTTGTACTAATTAATAATATAATGTTTTATTATTAATATAATTATTAATATAAATTCATTATTAAAGTGATTGTTGCTATTAATAATAGGTTATAAAGTGGTTGATATACTAGCAACAACCACTTTAATAAAGTGGTTGATATACATCGATCAACGTCATTAATTTTAAAAAGTGGAAAATGACGTCAATCGGCGTATATCAACCACTTTATAAAAGTGGTTGTTGCTAGTTTTTATTCTATATTAGATTGGTGTTGTCTTTCGATTTGGTTACGTTATTTCATCTGTATTTAATTTAATATGTTTTTGTATGTAATTCAATATTGCAATTCGTTTATTCAAATATGTCTTTCAATGGAATTCAGTGAACTCTTTCTAAATTGATATACCCATGTTCTCACGACTCCATATGTTTTATATTTCATATCAATTTCAATTTGTTTCAGTATTTCAGAGTAGTGATTTCATTAGTAAGAATTGTATGACTGATCATAAATTTACCACATATCATTACAAAAGTTAAACAGTGATTTTAAATGCAACAATAAGCTCCACAATCATCTTGTATTTCTACACACTATTAAAATATAAATACTATGCCTCTTATGTGTATTAACCCTATCTATTTGCGCCATGTATCCATTCACCTCGCCTCCAACTTGGTTACCCTTGCCTTTGATTCACTAGGGTGTAATCCTTTCGAAGACTGATCTTTGAGTGCATATATAGTATGTTCATTTACAACTTGTGAAGGTTGTGTACATTCCTATTTGACCATTCTTTCACTGTTATTTTCTTGTGCACATTTGGTGTTGGCCTTTGCAATTGCATAGTTTATAAAGCGTACTGTTAGCTAGATTCACTTTCCTGTAGTTCTTTTTCTGTAATTTATTTCCTGTAGTTTTCTTTGTATGCTCAAACATTATTTGAGGACCATTGAAGACTCAAGAATTTTGTCCCATAGGACAATGTTAAGTCATAATATTTTAGTGTTTGATAGTTGATTCCATTAAATGCATGTGTGTTTATTTCTAGCATATATTGTTAACACTTTAAAAGACACTTCGACAAGTTAATTTGGATGTTGGAAACATAGTGTCTATGCAACAAACGATCAGATATCATGTTGGATTATTGTCACCTGCAACTAGATTGAGCCCCAATGACTCCAATAGAGAAATTCAAGAAGAATAATTGGTTTCACAAAGAGTTTTCAGTTATTTTACAATTAGGTAGAATAGTCCATATTTGGTCTTGCACATATTTTGCTTGTACCTCACAAGCCTACGAGCCCCGGGTTGACATTAAATCATTGAAAAATTATGTGACATAATTTTCCTAGTTTGTCAGGTTTAGTAACAAGAGCTAGTTAGAGTCACCTCTTTGCAAGTAGAAAAACTCTGTAGATGAAAAACTGTAGCAACACCACCTAGATATATCATGCTTGTTGTGCTAGTTTTGAGTAAGAGTGCATGCGATTTAAGGTTAGATAAGGTTTTTGGTGATTTTCTCTAAAATCTAGTAAATTACACTTTAGATCAATAGCCCACTCACATGAGGGTTTGAGTAACGTCATCTTGTTGATTCATTTGAATGCCAGTTTGGATAAAAATATGTATTTAATTTCAAGATAGAACATTTCCTCTGAATTTGATTAGTTTCTTGTGTTTAAATTTCTTTTCGAAGCATCCATTGACTGGTAATGAAGAGGGAACATATCCTAGACATGTGCATGGGTAAATCAATGGTATAGACATGTTGACATGTACAACCATGGTATTATGTTCATGCTTTATAACAACCATATGGATAGAGTGGAGTTGTTTATGAATGCCTTTATGCATTCTGACATGTGTTTTGTCAGCATTAATTGTGAGCATAGGCTAGAATAAGATTTAATCCTGCATTTCCTTTGGTTGCATCTATAAGTTTATGAACTCCCGGTTGATAATTTAATGTTGATAAACTAGTGCATATAATTTACCCAACATTTTTGTCATTGTTGTTGGAGAGGTGCTAAAGGGATTAGATCATAGGTAGGTTGTTTTCACAAATTCTTTGTTTTTTTTGTAATCTATCTACAATTTCAACTTGGGGTAGGAGAAGGGGTAAGAGGAGAGTTAATAACTTATGACTTCACTTTGGTGAGTTTCTCCAAAGCTTCGTTGCTTTATTTTATGCAAGTGTTCTTTATTTTAGTTTGATTCGTGAAAAGAAGATAAGCCTAACTTGTGTGAACAAATAACTTGGTGATAGCAGGATCCTAGTAGCATGGTGGCATTTCAAGTACAAGATTAGTTTCCTCGTATTTTCTTTAAGTGTGTTTCCTTTTCATTTATTCAATATTTTTAAGGTTTTCTTTTGGATATGTAATATCCCTCATATATCAACTCTTGTGCAAGGCAAAACCTACCATCTGGAAAAAAAAAGGATGTTTAAGAGTATGTTGAACAAAAGAGGAAACTCTACTCCAAGAGCTTTCTCAAATCCTAGTAGCAGGCGGAGTCTCTTCCTATTAGGAAGATAAAATCCTCACAGTAGTCAAGAATCTATCTTCCTCCTGCGAAGTGATAGAAGAAAAATAACTCCATGAAACACATTCACAAGAATATCTGGAAGCTCCCCCTGATCATCCTTGCCAATTTACAGTGGATATAAGACAACCATGGACTACAACTGATGGAGAGAAGATAGTAGAACCTGAGACTAAGGAATTTCCACCATGCCCCTCCTCAGATCCTTTATGCATTCAATAATTCAATCAAGAAGATTTGTATGACATGACAAAGGAGGATATAAAGAGTGGTATAAATGAAGAAGCGAACTGAGGACATCATGACTATATCAAATGATGGTTCCAGGCGACTATTAGATTGCAACACCACTCTCTTATTCAACAAATCTTCACATTATATAATTCAAAATAAGTGGTTCCTCATGTTTGGGTATTTATTAAAGTATATTGTTCAAACCATAATGTGAGTATATTTATAATCATGTTACGCACATGGATTCAGTGGAAATACTCTTACAGTTGAAGGAGGGGTTTATTTTTAAACTAGAGTACGATGATGTAATAAATACATAAAATAGTAAAGATAAAAATACGTTTACTTGTGAAAACCAAGAAACTGGAAAAACTAGACATGGATCTTGTTTGAAACCATGATTCCTGGTAGACAAGATTCACAGTAATTTTTGTAAGTTCAACTTGGTTCAATTTTGTATCATGTTCCTTCAAATTATTATGTTTCATGCTCGTGTCAATTAATGAAGGATTCCTTAGGGAATTCCTTCTGACAAACCTTACCCCATCAAAATCAACACATTATCTAGGGGCAAGGTTAGAGACTTAATAGTGCCCTATAATATGCATACATTAATGGTAGATTTCCTTGTTGTTAGTCATGGGGATGAATCAATGTATCTTCATTGACAAATCATGCAGGTGCCTCGACATCAATAGATTTATCCGTGCCTATAAATATTCACTAAGGTACTTTAGAACTCATCATCATTAAAGGTGAGATGCTTCATGTTGGTTAATGGAATACCTTATTGGATAGTAATCCAATGATTTATCTTCATGTTTTACATTGACAAATTTATTCACATGATGAGAACTGTAACTCAGGTTGGATAACAATTGAAGACAATTTGATTTTATGGTATCAACAACAACTTGCAACAATTTGTTTTCTTGTAGCATCTTGTTCTAATAAAATACTGCCACTGAGTCTTAATAAATTTGCATGAGGACATGCAAATCCTTAGTTTTGGGGGAGATCTCCATATCTTTTCTAGATTTTTAGATTATTTTTAGCATCCTCAACATTCCTTCAATTCATATCAGCTAGTTCTTCTTATTTCATTCAATGTGTTTCATTTCAACCTCTCTCTACATATCTAGTGATCATCAACTTCCTCCTCGTCATCTTCAACTTTCAGTCAATCCACATTCTGGTTCCACATATCTTTCATCACCATGCATTATAATTCAAAGAAAAGGTAAATGGAGGTAAAACAAGTATATATCTCTTTAATTTACTAAGAAATTGGAAAACATGATGCATAACCATTATTACCTACTCCACATTACATTGCACATCATCACTCCTTACAAGTACCATCACCACCACCTAAAAATTTTCCATTTTCATTCTACCAATCACACTAAAATTTAATTTATGCTCTAATCATAAGACCAAGAAATGAAAAGGAAATTTGTGGTAGAAAAATACCAAAAAAAAGAAACATCTAGAGTGTCTTCTCCTTCTACATCATAAATGATTCCTAAGTCATTTGAATGTTCTAAATAAAAGGATGAAGTCATTGTTTCCTATCCAAGAAAATAACCACAAGTAAGTCTTGGTATTAAAATGAATGTAAGATATAAAGTATAAAGGTGTCCAAGTTCAGACGGCCACCATCCCCATTATTTAACGAACCATTCTCCACACTCATACCATTCACCATCACTCTATGATAACCCATCCCTTACTTGTCCTCCATTTTTCATGACAATTATGTTTCCCTGTTTTAAATTCAATATGTGACAATATACTCAATTTCAGAGTGTTTCACAACAAGAACCAACACCTGCATAAGGAGACAATATAAAAAATACCTACTCATATGAGATAATTAAACATAGTATACAATGAACAAAAAACAAGGCATCATAAGTAAAGAAGTTATTCACCTTGTTTGCATGAAGACATGTAAATCCTTGGGTTTAGGGGAGATGTTGGGCTCCAATTTTGCCATATTTTATGCTAGATAAATGCATTCATAATTACATATTTTTCCCACATTTCAAAAATAATATACATTGAATTACACCATAAACCTCCATTATCTATTGTCATTCACGGTTATGCATCCTATGTGGTTGATACATATTTTTTCCATATTTTTAGTGATTAAAAATATAATTATATTATGGTTTTATTGACGACAGTTTATGCAGTCTGATTCTTGTATCAAGATGATCAACATTATCAACATTCTTATACCATTACTATAGTTCATCATTCCCGCACCATCACTACTATTCTCATACCCAATATTATAGCTTGGCAATTGGCACATTTCTAGAAGGAAATTGGGAACATGTGTTTTCTCCATAGCAACGTCATCATGTTGATGCATTTAAGTTAGAATTTTCCCAACTCACACATGTGGACCTCTAGAACAATATTAATGCTACAACCAAATTAACAATATGGTTTCAAAAATGCCAACTTCCACCTCAATTTCAATGCAAATGGGGATGAATACGGAAAATACGGAACGTGGGTTTTGTCAATGTTTCATGGAAACCTACATAGGAGACCCAGCTAAAGCATACACAAACAAATCTTATGAAGAAAAGGAAGAGAGATAGAATATGAAGAATGAGAATCAATGTATATTATGATTTGTTCAATGAGTGAGTGATATTCACTCATATAGGCAATGACATCCTATAATTAAGAAAAGTGAAGAAGAAGTGAGTTGTAGTGACATTTTCTTATGAATGCATGAATAATAAGGATGGTCTAAAATTATAAAGTCTAAAATAGAACTAGTTAGTTAACTCCCATTGAACTAGTGTGTCAAAAATAGAAATTTCTCCAACACCCCCCCTAAACATCACTATGGAGTAAAAAATGAATCCCAACTACCAGGCCATATTAGGCATTCATGTACAATGAAACTAATGAACACTGAATAAAAGTGAGGAAAGAAGGAAAACCACGTGGGGAAAAAAAAAACCCTCAAAAGAAAATGCATCAAAAGAAGAAAATGGCATGTGTTTCTAGGAAACTATGTTCTTCACTCCAAGACAATGCCACAAAGTTTGAAACTTCATCCCATTGAAGGTATTGGTGAATATGTCAGCAGTTTGTTCAGAGGAAGGACATAACTAGAAATCAATGATCATGTCATGTACTAAATCTCTGATGAAATGCATGTGGACCTCAATGTGTTTGGTTCGTTGTCATTGTATTCACACCATATGATAGTCGGACAGTCAAACTGGATACCAATCTCGGTAAGGAAGTGTTGAACCCAAATTTTATGAATGACAAAGTTGACTATTTGATGCAGGAGCATTGTATAAAGCCAAAGACACATGCCTAACCAAAGGAGGAAGCTCAAAAAGCACCAGCATAGATTGTGAAGTGTTTTGAAGATTAATGAATGAACATTAATGTAATAGATAGGAAGAACGTGCACTGGAATTTATAACTGTATATATGAACTAATTTTAGAGCGTGTGTTCCTATCTGCCATATCTAATAGACATTTATGATTTTTAATACAAGTAGGTAGATATGAATGATAGATTAGACAGTTTTAGGAGTGTAGGAGGAAGGAATGAAAACAAATGATAGACACCCTCAACCTTTGTATCATTGTAACAATAATTCATAATTCTTAAGCTGTAGAGCTATAGAAGAGAATAGAGGAGAACAAAGAATTTCATGCATTTTGTTGTTGATATTTACCATGTACAGGAGCACTAGAATTAATATAAGAAACCTTTGATTCCAATCTATGTGTTTGTTATGGTTGTTGGAACCACTTGTTGAATGGCATGTTGCAGGCTCGTTTGTATTCTCTGTATGCATATCTTTCAATTCTATGTACGTTTGTATGTTCTAGAATTTCCAGTTAAATGTTTGAATTTCGGGTAAGGGGAGAATAAGTTTCAATCGTTTCTCTTTCTGAGAACTCCTGCAAAGAGGCAGTGAACGGTCCGTAAGGAGTGCATCGACCAGACTCTGAGTTTCATCTCAGAACTCTCAGAATAGGTTCAGATTTCGGTTTGACAGACATAAGAGTCGTGTGAGGTGTGCGCAAGCTGAGCGAAGTCTTGGATTTTACAAATATAGGAGGAATATTGGGAGACTGTTGTTACAAGGAGTGCACGGAGTCAATGACCTTAAATAACCATAGGTTACTGGAAAGTTGTCGCAAGGAGTGCGTGCAAGGATCCTTGCGGAAGCTTGAATTTACAAGTGAATTCTTAGGAGAGATTTAATATTTGAAGTGATCAAAGGGAACTAAGGGTCGAACTCGTTTCGTAGGAGTCAAGTTCAGGAGGGAGGACACCAAGTTATTCAAATAGAAGTCCTTGAGATGTTGAATCGAAAAATGGAATCGTTTCAAGAGGAAGTGTCAAAGTCCTAAGAGATGTTGGATCTCATGGAACAACGAAGGGATTAATACTAAGTGACTTTCACAACTTTAATCTCAGGAGGAATAGTGACTGTCAGATCTGGATCAACAAGGACCATTGATATTGCATGTGAATTCACACATTGAAGTTCGGGGAGTGGAGTGACCAGTGGCTTGGGTCAAGCATTGTGGATTCTCGTTTGGAGAAATCCCGATACAATGAGAGCCATTAGATTGAGGGAGGCTCGCAGTCGTTGATCTTGTCCAAGGTGAAATTTCGGAGTCGGGGAATCATAGAGGAAGAGGAACAACTGATTGGTTGTTCGCTCGAGTCTCGAAATCCAGAAGCTAGTGGGTGACAAGTGGCATGTGCTCGTCGCTTTGGAAGATTCAACCTTCATTGACATTTCATGCTTCGACTATTTCAAGAGTTGTAGCAGTGCACCAAGAGCCTCCAACTCGTGAAACCCGAAATCCTTCGCAGGATTAAATAGAGAGTTTAATTAACTCTTGGTGTGGTTTTGGAAAAGATCCTAAATGGATCTTAGCCCAAGGGCAGGGGGTCTGCACTAGTTGTGGTATCAGAGCACAAAAAAAATTATTTTCTTTCTGTAGCAAAGATAAGAAAAGAGGAATTCTACAACCATGCCATTGAGAAGAAGAGAAAGGGCAATACTTGACCCTGTAGTGGAAAGAGAAATGCGTCAATTACATGCCAGGATTGATGCTTTGGAGACAACAAAGAGGCACACAGTTAACGCTGGGGATATCAGCGAAGATGAGAGAGAAAATGAAGCTGAAAAAGAAGAAGTTGCAGTCGAAGATGTTGCGGAAGAACGCTTATTCAAGGTTGTTGCTAGCATAGGTGCTAGGGAAAAAATGGACATTCCAATGTACTAAGGAAACTTGGATGTTGAAGAGCTTCTAGACTGGATTAGAACTCTAGAGAAATAATTTGACTATGAGGATGTCGAGGAAGACAAGAAGGTCAAACATGTTGTTACTAGAATTAAGGGGCATGCAGCACTGTGGTGGGATGAACTGCAAGATGATAGATGTTGCAAGGGAAAACATAAAATCAAAAGCTGGGATAGAATGGTTGCAAAAATGAAAGACAAGTTTATACCCAGAGATTATCAAATAAATTTATTTTGGAGGGTGCAAAATTTGAGACAGAAGCTGATGTTAGTGAAAGATTACACTGAAGAGTTCTATAGGATAAACATCAGAGTAGGTCATCGAGAAAGCGGTGATGAAAAATTTGCCAAGTATATGAATGGTCTATAGTATGACATTTAGGACGAGATGAACATGATGACCATATTAACCATAGAAGATACTTATCAGATGGATCTGAAAGCTAAAGAGAAGTTGAGCCAGAAGCAAGGTCAAAGAGGTCAAGGCAGAAGTCAAGGCAGAGACAAGACGATTTCCCTGGACATAAGTCAGAGACCTAAAGAAGAGGGGAAGAAACCTCAAACTCAACCTAAGAGAGGAGGAAGATCACAGGGAAGGAAGTATGTTGATAGGAATACTTTTCCTCAAGTCAGAGGAAGAGGAAGAGGTAGAGGAGGCAACGTGAAATGCTTTGTCTGTGGGAAAATCAGACATAAATCCTATGAGTGTCCAAATAGGAAGAAAGATGGTGGTGAAACTCACATTCCCGAACCCAAGGATGGAATGTTGAGGCAGAGTACACTGAGGGCAGAAGATCTTTGATGATGCGGAAAGTTCTCTTGAAACAAGAGAGGGAGCCAGAGAACCCAACCCAAAGAAACAATCTTTTTCGGACTGCTTTCAAAACCAAAGATCAATTATGCAAGGTCATAGTAGACAACGGTAGCATAATTAATCCTGTATCTACAGAAATGGTAGAAAAACTAGTGTTGGATACTTTTACGCATCCAAGCCCATACAAAGTTTCGTGGCTACAAAAAGGACATCAGGTAAATGTCACTAAACAATGTTTAGTTGAATTTAAAATAGTAGGATATAAAGATGAGATATTATGTGATGTTATTTCCATGGATGTTTGTCATATATTGTTTGGTAGACCATGGAAATATGACAAAAACGTGGTGCATGATGGGAGAAAGAACATGTACACCCTGGAGAAAAATGGTAGGACACACATGTTGTTGTCGATTAAGGATAAAGAGGTAAAAATAGAGATGAGAAACATTGTACTTTTCATTAGTGGGAAGGAACTTCTTAAGGAATTCAAGAAGAAGGAAGACACACAATTCATTGTGGTTAGTAAGCCCATAATTGTTCTGAACAACACTAGGATAGATGATTTACCAGAATAAATCTAGGAGTTGCTGGAAGAATTTACTGATATAGTAGTGGACGAACTACCTTGTTTGTTTCCACCTATCAGGAGTATAAGCCATCATATAGATATTATACCTGGAGCCATTTTTCCGAACAAAGAAACATACAGGTTGATGCTGCATGAGAATGAAGAAGTTAAGAGACAGGTCCAGGACTTAATGGATAAAGGATTGATTCGAGAGATCTTGAGTCCATGTGTTGTTCTGACAGTGCTCAGCCCAAGAAAGGATGGTGGCTGGAGAATGTGTACAGAATCAAGGGAAATCAACAAAATTACCATCAGGTACAGGTTCCCATTACCAAGGATAGACGACTTGATGGATTTCTTGAGTGGAGCAAAAAAATTTTCAAAGATTGATTTGAAAAGCGGATATCATCAAATTATAATGAGAGAAGGTGATGAATGGAAGACAACATTCAAGACGAATGAAGGGATATATGAATGGCTTGTCATGCCATTTGGCTTAACCAATGTGCCCAGTACTTTCATGAGGTTGATGAACGAAGTCCTGAAGGATTTCATTGGGAAATTCGTCATTGTATATCTTGATGATATATTAATTTTCAGCAAAACTAAAGCAAAACATTTAAATCATTTAGCTGCCATGATGAGGAGGTTACAACAAGAGAAATTGTTGATCAATATGAAGAAGTTGTCATTTATGAGGGAAGAAATCATTTATTTGGGTTTTGTTATCTATGAAAATAAATTGAGAATGGATCCGGAGAAGATAAATGTGATTAAAGGTTGGCCATCGCCGAAGAACGTATTTGAATTTCAAAGCTTCCATGGTTTGGATATATTCTACACGAAATTCATCTGAGACTTCAGTGGAATTAGCGCACCAATGATGGATATGGTGAAGAAAATACATAAATCTTTTCACTGGATGGAGGAAGCGAAGAAGAGATTCAACCTGCTAAAGAAGAAGATCATTGGACAACCAATTCAGGTTTTTCTAGATTTCAGAAAGAAATTACAGGTTAGGTGTGATGTGAGTGGATTTTCCATTGGAGCAGTCTTGAGCCAGAACAACAGACCAATCGCGTATTTCAGTGAAAAATTGAATGAAGCCAAGATCAAGTACTCCACGTATGAAAAAGAATTCTATGCAGTTATACAAGCGCTGAACAAATGGAGACACTATTTGGTTCCCAAGGAGTTCTTTTTGTACAGTGATAATCACACTTTGAAATTCGTGACTCGACAGGAGAAGTTGAACCAAAAGCATGGTAAATGGGTTGAATACATGCATAATTTTACTTTTTTGACTAAGCATATTTCTGGAACTGCTAACAAATTTGCTAACACTTTGAGTAGGAAATGTTTGTTTATGCCTGAATTCAGAGTCAAGACTTTGGGTTTTTATAACCTCAAGGAAATGTACAGGGATGATCCAGACTTCAAAGAGGCATATGAGGTGTCTGAGAATTCAATTCTTGGGGATAGAAGCCAATGGACTGAATACATGATCCAGGATGGATTATTGTTCAGGGGAAATCAACTATGTATTCTGAAATGATCCATGAGGGATAATTTGTTGAAAGAAAAACACAAGAGAGGATTGGTCAGACACTTCGGTCATGAAAAAACATTCTCAAAGTTGAATGGCTCATATTTATAGCTAGGGATGAGGACAGATGTGAAGAAATTTGTGGACAGGTGCAGAATTTGTCAACAAACGAAAGGAAAAAGGAAGAACACAGGGTTATACCAATTGTTACCCATACCAAAAAGACCATGGGATGCCTTGAGCATGGATTTCATATTGGGACTTCCAAGGAAACAAAGGGGATATGATTCAATATTTGTAGTAGTAGATAGATTTTCAAATATGGGACATTTCATACCATGCAAGAAAACCAATGACACAACGCATATTGCGAACCTGTTTTTCAAGGAAGTCATCAGACTACATGGATTTCCAAGGAGTGTCATTTTTGATCGGGATACTAAGTTTGTAGGACATTTCTAGAGGACTTTATGGAAGAATTTGAGGACAAATTTGTCTTTTATATCAGCATATCATCCTCAGACGGATGGACATACTGAGGTCATGAAGATGAGCTTCGGAGATTTGTTAAGGATCTTAGTGACTGAACACCACAGTCAACGGGATCACATTCTGCCACAGGAAGAATTCGCTTACAATGATTCACTCAATAGAAACACAGGGAAGAGTCCATTCTAGATTGTATATGGAATGCAACCAAGGAGAGTTTTTGAATTGAAAGATTCAGAACAGGTTGAATTTAGGAGTGCTAGTGCAGAGGACTTTGCAGAAGGAATGAAGGAGCTTCATAGCATAATCAAGGAGTGATTGCAGAGTTCAATTCAAGAATACAAGCATAGATCAGATCAACACAAGAGAGAACTTCAATTTGAAGTTGGTGATTTGATTCTTGCGCATTTGAGGAAAGAGAGGTTCCCAAGGGGAACATACAACAAACTGAAGATGAAAAAGATTGGACCGTGCAAGGTCATAAGGAAATTTGGGACAAGCGCATATGAGATTGAATTACCCGATGGGGTCGGGATCTCACCGATATTCAATATCTTGGATTTGTACCCTTACAGAGCTAAGGAAGAAGGAGCAGGAGATAAACAAGAAAATATTCAATGGACAAAACAAATGCCTATAGCTGAAAAGCCACAGATGGAAAGCATAATAGACAAGAGGATTAGCAAAAAGACAAGGAGAAAAGAGTATTTTGAATACTTGGTCAAATGGAAAGGACATCCAGTTGAAGATGCCAGTTGGGAGGATGACACAACAATTCAAAAACATGGACAGACTGTGCAAGATCTCATGAACAGGAGTTCATGAAAATTTTCAAGTGAGGGAGTATGATGCATGAGCATCGTATAAATCCAAATACACGTGCCTAACTAAAGGAGATAGCTAGAAAAGCACCAGCACATATTTTGAAGTGTTTTGTAGATTAATGAATGAAAATTAATGTAATAGATAGGAAGAACGTGCAGTTGCAATTATAACTGTAGATCTGAACTGATTTTAGAGCCTGTGTTCCTATCCTCCAGATGTAATAGACATTTATGATTGTTTAATACAAGTAGGTAGATATGAATGATAGATTAGACAATTTTAGGAGCATAGGAGGAAGGAGGAAAAATGAATGATAGACACCCTCAACCTTTGTATCATTGTAACAATAATTCATAATTCTTAAGTTGTAGAGCTGCAGAAGAGAATAGAGGAGAACAAAGAATTTCATGCATTTTTTTGTTAATATTTACCATGTACAGGAGCACTAGAATTAATAGAAGAAACCATTGATTCCAATCTATGTGTTCATTATGGTTGTTGGAACCACCTGTTGAATGACATGTTGCAGGCTTGTTTGTATTCTCTGTATGCATTTCTTTCAATGCTATGTACGTTTGTAGGTTCTAGAATTTGCAGTTAAATGTTTGAATTTTGGGTAAGGGGAGAATGAGTTTCAATTCTTTCTCTTTCTGAGAACTCCTACAAAGAGGCAATGGAGGGTCTGCAAGGAGTTCATTGACCGGACTCTGAGTTTCATCTCAGAACTCTCATAAGAGGTTCATATTTTTGCTTGATGGACATAAGAGTTGTGTAAGGTGTCTGGAAGCCGAGCGAAGTCTTGGATTTTACAAATCTGGGAGGAAGATTGGGATATTGTTGTTGCAAGGAGTGTACAGAGTCAAAGACCTTAAATAACTAGAGGTTATTGGAAAGTTGTCGCAAGGAGTGCATGCAGGGATCCTTGTGGAAGCTTGAATTTACAAGCGAATTCTCAAGAGACATTTAATCTTTGAAGTGATCAAAGGGAACTGAAGGTCAAAATCGTTTTCCAGGAGTCAAGTTCAGGAGGGAGGATGCCAAGTTATTTAGCTAGAAATCCTTGATACGTTGAATCGAACGGTGAAATCGTTTCAAGATGAAGTGTCGAAGTCCCAAGAGCCGTTGGATCTCATGGAACAACGAAGGGATTAAGACTAAGTGATTTTCACACCTTTAAGCTCAGGAGGAATAGTGACCTTCATATCCGGATCAACAAGGACCGTTGATCTCGCATGTGAATTCACACATCGGATTTCAGGGAGTGGAGTGACCAGTGGCTTGGGTCAAGCGTTGTGGATTCCCGATTGGTGAAATACTGATACAACGAGAGCCATTGGATCAAGGTAGGCTCGCATCCATTGATCTCGTCCAAGGTGAAATTTTGGAGTTGGCGAATCATAGAGGAAGAGTAACAACTGATTGGTCATTCACTCGAGTCCCGAAAGCCGAAAGATAATGGGTAACAAGTGGCATGTTCTCGTCGCTTTGCAGGAGTCAACCTTCATTGAAATTTCACATTTCAGCTATTTCAAGAGTTGTAGTAGTGCACCGAGAACCTCCAACTTGCGAAACCTGAAATCCTTCGTGGGATAAAATAAAGAGTTTAATTAACTCTTGGCATGGTTTTGGAAAAGATCCTGAGAAGATCTCGGCCCGAGGGTAGGGGGTCTGCACCACTACTCCTATGTATTTGACCTCTGCAGAAGAGAAAGCAATGGTTGATTGCTTCTTACTTGACCAACAATTTGGGCCTGACCCCAAACTGCGAATGTACCTAGACGTGGACTTGTGATCTATGCTATCACCAACCCAATCTAAATCTATGAAGCCTATGATATCTAATGCACAACCAAATTCATAGTGAATCCCATAACTCATGGTGCCTTGAACATATATGAGGATGCGCTTGGAATCCTTCCAGTGTAGATCATGGTGTTCTTGCATGTATATAGAAACTGCTCCTACCGCATATGAGATATATGGACGGGTGTGGGTGAGATACAAAAGAATCCCCACCAAATTTTGATACAAAGTGTTTTCCATTAATGTTGTATCCCCTCCATCCTCAAGTATGATCCTAGATAAGAAGGGTGTAGGTGCATACTTACAGTCTGTCATGTGGAATCTATCCAGAAGATCCTAGAAATACTTAGTTTGAGAAATTTTGGTGCTGGAAGCATCCTGACTAATATCAAGACCAAGAAAGAAGTGTAGTGGACCCATGTCCATCATAGAGAACTTGTCATGCAAAATATATTTGACCAAAGCAATGGCTAAAGCAGAGCTACTAGTGATCAAAAGATCATCAACATAGTGATCGAGATTTAGGAGTGGAACAAACTGATTAAAATACTGAATATCATAAACAAAGATATAGGAAGAATGAAAAAAATATTGAATGAACAATATTTTCTATTAAATAAATAAATAGGTTGAAACTGTAAAACTGCAAAACTGAAACTTACTCGAATGGTGGTAGTTATCTCTGAGAAGAGATGTGTCTTCTATGTGCATTCGTCTGAGAAGAATGGATTCCATTGAGGTTCCAGAGGCCCTTTTCATATTATTCAGGAATGCCAAAAACCTAGGCATCCAAAAACCTAACCCTAGAAGGTGAAACTCCAAAAGTCATGTGGGCCATATGGGTAAGTTGGTGTAATTTGGTACCTCATATTTATAGGGTCATAACATTTTCATAAGAAATTCATTTTGGGCACGTGATAGCCCGTTGGAAAGGTATTTCAAAGAAAAAGACATTCTCCCATCAAAATCTGACTCTGTCTATAGTCTGACTGTGGTGAGTCAATAAAACAACGTTTAGGGACCTAAAACAACCCTGGAAGTACAAGAAGATGTGATGATATGAAAACATACAAAATAATATTGTTGGATTAGGCACAAGGACACCTGTATCCACCTGGAGAATGTGTGACTCTTCATACAACCCCAGAAGTGTAGAACTCACAATTATAAAGAAGCACATAAAGACATGTTGAATAAAAAATAGACATGAGGAGCCAGCTGGAATAGGTGGGTGGCCACCAATATCCATCTGAATCAATCATCCACCCTTAGGAAGTAATGGTATCCATTGCTTTGATTTCCCCCATCAGGTGAGGAAACCTCTACTGGATTTGGCCCGGTTGAGCCACTTTCCTTGGTGTAGGAATTTCCCTGCTTTAACAACCTGATAAAGCTAAATCTAATGTTGGCGAGTGCCCTTAACCTGTGTGTCCACTATCTGGTCGGTGGATTCTTGTTCCATGTAGTCTGTGTTGAGATCTGTTGGTGTCAGATGTTTGACTATCTCAAAGGTGTCAAATAATGATGGAAAATATGGTTGAAGGAGGTCCACATTGAATATTGGATGTAAACCAAGGAAGGGTAGAGTGTTGAGCTCAAAAGCATTGCTACCCACAACCTTTCTCATAGTGTAAGGCCCATAACAAAGTGGGAGAAGCTTCTCATGGGGCCCAGTGAGACGCTCCTTCTACAAATGTCACCAAACTTTTTCGCCAACATGAAACTGGTGTGGTACCCTTTGTTGATCATGGAGCTTCTTATACTTAACATTGGATTTCTGCAAAATCTCTTGGACTTGTTGGCGGATTTGTTGAATCCGCTCAATGAATATTGTGTGGTTTTCAATTGCAGAGTGATCAGAGGAATATTTTGTCTGTGTGATGGAAAGAAGAAGTGCAACATCAATGGGTCCCAAGGGTTGGAATCCCAGACCCACCTGAAATGGGCTATGGTCGGTGGAACTATGGAGAGCCTTGTTGTAACTCTGTTGGACATATGGGAGACTCTCATCCAATGTTTGGGGATGGTTAGAATTGTACATGCGTTGGATGTGCACAATCATCCAATTGATGACCTCAGTTTGGCCATCAGTTTGGGGGTGGAAAGCAGTGGATTTTGTGATCTTGGTGTCCAACAGAGACCAAAGAATCAACCAGAAGGTGTTGAGGAACTTGTTGTCCTGGTCGGATATTATCATCTTTTGTATCCCAAAGTGGACCCAAAATTGTTCGAAGAAGAGCTTGGAAATACTTTCCACTGTGACATTCTTTTTACAGGTTGTGAGGATGGCCATATTTGAAATCTGATCAACGACCACAAACACGCAGTCATTTTCGTGCTTGGTGGACGAAAAAATAGACATGTAATCCATGGATATGGATTCCCATGGCTTCTCGGGAATAGAAAGAGGGGTGTATAAACATTTCTTATTGATGGTTGGCTTGGAAATGGTGCATGAAGTGCAAGACCTAATATACTTGCTGACGTCTTGTCAAATTTTGGGGGAATAAAAATGTTTCTGAAGAACGACCACAATTTTCTCTATGCCAAAATGTCCTGTCACCTGACTATTGTGGGATTCCTAAATAAACTTTGCATGCTCACTTGTAGGAACACATAGATGGCCTTGGTGGCATAAGAGTCCATCCTGAATCTAAAAAACAATGAAAGTGGTGCATGTACCCAAGATTTGATATTGGTGGCAAAGTCCAGATCTTGCTGGTAAATTTGGGGCCACTATGATGTTTCATGTCCAAAGGAATGGAGCATAGTGGTGAGTGCAGCCACAGGAGGTCGACTGAGCCACTCAAGGACACGATTGGAGATTCATTTCTTATATTTGATGTTGATATGGAACTGTTGCAGGTAACTGGACCACTTTTGATTGCATTCATTCTGAAATTTCCCCTATGTCTGTATGAACTGTAGAGGTTTTTGATTAGTGTGTATGATCATCTCTTTCCCCATAATGTAATGTTTCCATTGATGAGAGGATTGGAAAATGGAATAAATTTTATTATCATAGGTGGGGTATTTTTAGACAGTATTAGATATTTTCTCACTATAAAATGCCACAGAATGCCTACACTGAGTGAGAACTATGCCCACAGCATAGTCAGATGCATCAATCTCAATATTGAATGGTTGTTGCAAATCGGGTAAGGAGAGTACTGGATATTAGCACAAATGATGTTTCAGATCACAGAATGCTCATTGATTATCCCTCCCCCAATTGAAATTGTCCCTACCACCATGCTTGGTCACCTGAATGAGGGCCTAGGCAATATGGGAGAATCCCAACATGAATCGTCTATAGAAATTGGCTAGTCCCAAGAAGCTCTGAAGGTCGGTCATTGTGGTCAGGGCTAGCTAGTCATGGATGACTTGGATGTTAGTTGTATTAACATGTACTCCATTCTCATCAACAAGGTATCCCAAGTATCGAACCATGTTCATGCTGAAATAACATTTTTCGAAGTTGGCATAATGCTTGTGCTGCCACATAGTCCTCAAAACCTACTGAATATGTTTCATGTGCTCCTCCCACATTCTGTTGAAGATGAGGATGTCATAAAAATATACTACCACAAAGGATTTGGTGAATAGACTCAATAAATCATCCATCAAACTCATGAAATTGGCTGGTGTGTTTGTTAAGCCAAAGGGAATGAATATCCATTCATAGAGACCTTCTTTAGAGTTGAAGGTTGTCTTCCAGACATTAGTTGGTTTGATGGGAACCTGGTGATAGCCAGACTTCAAGTCAATTTTGTTGAATAACATTTCCCCCTTGAGTTGGTCAAGAAAGTCATCAATCCTGGGGATGGGGTAGTGGTTTCTGACTTCGATTTTGTTTAAGGCTCTGTAATCAATGCAGAGTCACCATGTCCAGTCCTTCTTATGCACTAGTATAATAAATCTTCCATGAGGGGAGGAGTTGGGTCTGATGTGCCCCTTTTGAGGAAGCTCTTGGATCGAACACCTGATTTCATCATCATTCATCAGTGAACATCGATAGACTATTCCATTAATTAGAGGTGAGATGAGGTTCAGATCAATTGGATGCTTGACTTGGTAGTGTGTTGGTACCCTTGTAGGTGAAACGAATATGTCTCTGTATTCTTCCACGATCCCGTCCACATGCTTCTGCTGCAAAGAGAGGCATTGTGTAGAGGCCACATATGTGGTGGCGAACTTATGCTTACTGTGAGCATGGATCACAAAGAATATGAAATTTCCAGTCTTTGAAATGAACTTAATGCATTTCTTATTAGAGATTAAAGAAATAGCAGTAGGTGGTGCCACCTATGGGATCCTGTACAATTGTCTACCCTAAGTAATAATAACATTGCGGGCCCTAGACTCATAAACAACATCACACTTCCACAAATATGGTTGTCCTAAAATAACATCACAAAATTCAAGGGGAGAAATATCACACAATACCTCATCTTTGAAAGGCTTGATGTCATAGGAGATACGACATTGTTGGCTGACGCAGAGATCTCTTCCTTGATAAAGCCACCCGATGTTGTAGGGTTGTGAGTACGATGTTGTTGGCAGGTCCAGCTACTTGAAAACCTCTGTTGAAATCAAGTTCTTCTGACTACCACTGTTGACAATGAAATGAATCAGAGCGCCCTTGACCCACATCTGTGAGTGAAAGAGGCGTTCCCCTTCCTCTGGTTCACTTGGCCATAATTTGGTGGTAGCGACCATGACACTGTGTTCAACATTGATAATCCACTTCCCTCCTCTAGGATTTGACTCAGAATCATAATCGACATCTGACTTGGAAGCCTTCATCTCGGCCGCGAGGGTCTGCTTAGAGATACAATGATCGGTGTTGTGCCAAGGAATTTTATGGTATTCACATCATTTTACCGTGTCCTTATTTGTCTTCTCATTGCCCTTATTGTGTTGCAGTTTGGACAGATTGTCCTGAGGGTGGACATCTCAACTTGGTCCCTTACTGTATGGGTTTGGGTTTCCTTTTCCCTTCTTCGGTTGTGAGTTGTTTGCACATCCAAACTCTCGTCGTTTATTCTTAAAAAAAATCTCAATCTTGACAATGTATCTATAAGCTGTGCCCAATGATATTATGTCTAGAAAATCTATTTATGTTTGAATATATCTATGCAAAGAGCCACAGTGTTTGAGCACCAAATGATGCTCATAATTTGTGATACCCAATTTGGTGCGTAGGGTATGGAAAATATTGGTTAAGTATGGTACTCTCTGGTCCCTTTCTTGATGTAGGGTGGTCCATCTGGTGTACTGGTCCTCATATCTTCCAATAGGGAAGTATTGTTCTTTAATGGTTTCCCAAAAGGAATGCTATGTAGGGTCCACCACAAAAATTATAGATTCCTCCATGGCCCTTTTCTCAGTATATATCCCACCAGTCTTTAACATGGGGAACAACCTTGAGGAGTGTAAAAGTGATATTTTCCCTATCAAAAAAATTGTCGATCGAGAAATATCCTTCGAGAAGATTCAACCATTTATCTACTTGTTGGACCTCAACCAAGTTTTGAGGAATACTTGGTCATAGTTGACCGTTTGGTACTTCGACTGCCTGTCGAAGATGAAGTTCATAGTGAAGCGGAGATCATTAGATCTTGCCACCTTTTGTGGAACCTTTTTGGGTTTTTTGGGAATATTGTAATGGGAAAGGGACGTCGGCCCTTATTTAGGACCTTTTCTATGTATAAATAGAGGTCTAGGCCATGTAAGAAAGGAGGCCCTATGTAGTCAATTTCTTAGTGCATAACTTGGATCTATGTGGCATGGTTTCAAAAAAGATATTGAGTGGATATCGGCCCGAGGGAACCACTACTCCTATGTATTCAACCTCTACAAAAGAGAAAGTAATGGTTGATTGCTTCTTACTTGACCAACAATTTGGGCCTGACCCCAAACTGAGAGTGTACCTAGACGTGGACTTGTGATCTATGCTATCACCAACCCAATCTAAATCTATGAAGCCTATGATATCTAATGCACAACCAAATTCATAGTGAATCCCATAACTCATGGTGCCTTGAACATATCTGAGGATGCGCTTGGAAGCCTTCCAGTGTAGATCATGGTGTTCCTACATGTATATAGCAACTTCTCCTACCACATATGAGATATATGGATGGGTGTAGGTGAGATACAAAATAATCCCCACCAACTTTTGATACAAAGTGTTTTCCACTAATGGTGTATCCCTGCCATCCTCAAGTATGATCCCAAATAAGAAGGGTGTAGGTATATACTTACAGTATGTCATGTGGAATCTATATAGAAGATCCTAGACATACTTAGTCTGAGAAAGTTTGATGACGAAAGAATCCTGACTAATATCAAGACCAAGAAAGAAGTGTAGTGGACCCATGTCCATCATATAGAACTTGTCATGAAAAATATATTTGACCAAAGAAATGGATGAAGAAGAGATACCAGTGATCAAAAGATCATCAACATAGTTATCCGGATTTAGGAGTGGAACAAACTGATTAAAAGACTGAATATCATAAACAAAGATATAGGAAGAATGACACAAATATCCAATGAACAATATTTTCTATTAAATAAATAAATAGGTTGAAACTGTAAAACTGCAAAACTGAAACTTGCTCAAATGGTGGTAGTTATCTCTGAGAAGAGATGTGGCTTCTATGTGCATTTGTCTGAGAAAAATGGATTCCATTGAGGTTCCAGAGGCCCTTTTCATATTACTCATGAATGCCAAAAACCTAGGCATCCAAAAACCTAACCCTAGAAGGTGAAACTCCAAAAGTCATGTGGGCCATATGGGTAAGTTTGTGTAATTTGGTACCTCAACTTCCTAGGGTCATAGCGTTTGCATAACAACTTTGTTTTGGGCACGTGATAGCCTGTTGGAAAGATATTTCAAAGAAATACACATTCTGCCATCAAAATCTGACTCTGTCTACAGTCTGACTGTGGTGAGTCAATAAAACAATGTTTAGGGACCCAAAAAAACCCTGGAAGTACAACAAGATGTGATGACATGAAAACATACAAAATAATCCAGTTGGATTAGGCATGAGGCCACCCGTATCCACCTGGAGAATGTGTGAGTCTTCATACAACCCAGAAGTGTAGAACTCACAATTATAAAGAAGCACATAAAGACGTGTTGAATAAAAAATGGACACGAGGAGCCAGCTAGAATAGGTGGGTGGCCACAAATATCCATCTGGATCAATCATCCACCCTTAGGAAGCATTGGTATCCATTGCTTTGATTTCCCCCATCAAGTGAGGAAAACTCTACTGGATTTGGCCCGGTTGAGCCACTTTCCTTGGTGTAGGAATTTCCCTGATTTAACAACCTGATAAAGGTAAATCTAATGTTGGCGAGTGACTTTGACCTGTGTGTCCACTATATGGTCAGTGGATGCTTGTTCCATGTAGTCTGTGTTGACCTTTGTTGGTGTTAGATGTTGGACGATCTTAGAGGTGTCAAATAATGATGGAAAATATGGTCGAAGGAGGTCCACATTGAATATTGGATGTAAACCAAGGAAGGGTGGAGTGTTGAGCTCAAAATCATTTCTACCCACAACCTTTCTCATAGTGTAAGGCCCATAACGAAGTGGGAGAAGCTTCTGATGGGGCCCAGTGAGACGCTCCTTCTACAAATGTCACCAAAATGTTTCGCCCACATGAAACTGGTGTGGTACACTCTGTTGATCATGGTGCTTCTTGTACTTAGTATTGGATTTTTTCAAAATCTCCTGCACGTGTTGGAGGATTTGTTGAATCCGCTCAATGAATATTGTGTCTTTTTTTACTGCAGAGTGATCAGAGGAAGATTTTGTCTGTGTGATGGCAATAAGAAGTGCAACATCAATGGTTATGAAGGGTTGGAATCCCAGACCCACCTGAAATGGGCTATGGTCGGTGGAACTATGGAGAGCCTTGTTGTAACTCTATTGGACATATGGGAGACTCTCATCCCATGTTTCGAGATGGTTAGAATTGTACATGCGTTGTATGTTCACAATCATCCAATTGATGACCTCAGTTTGGCCATCGGTTTGGGGGTGGAAAGCAATGGATTTTGTGATCTTGGTGTCCAACAGAGACCAAAGAACTCAACCAAAAGGTGTTGAGGAACTTTTTGTCCCGGTGGGAGATTATGGTCTGTGGTATCCCAAAGTGGAACCAAAATTGTTTGAAGAAGAGCTTGGAAATAATTTACACTGTGACATTCTTCTTACAGGTTGTGAGGATGGCCATCTTCTAAATCTGATCAACGACCACAAACACGCAGTCATTTTCGTGCTTGGTGGATGAAAAAACAGACATGTAATCCATGGAGATGGATTCCCATGGCTTCTCGGGAATAGAAAGAGGGGTGTATAAGCATTTCTTCTTGATGGTTGGCTTGGAAATGGTGCAGGAAGTGAAAGACCTGATGTACTTCCTGACGTCTTGTCGAATTTTGGGTGAATAAAAATGTTTATGAAGAACGACCATAGTTTTCTTTATGCCAAAATGTCCTGCGACCTGACTATAGTGGGCTTCCTAAATAAACTTTGCATGCTCACTTGTAGGAACACATAGATGGCCTAGGTGGCATAAGAGCCCATCCTAAATGTGAAAATCAATGACAATGGTGCCTGTACCCAAGATCTGATATGTGGTGGTGAAGTCCAGATCTTGCTGGTAAAGTTGGGGCCACTCCAATGTTTCATGTCTAAAGGAATGGAGCATAGTGGTGAGTGCAGCCACATTGGGCTGAATGATCCAGCCAAGGACACGATTGGAGATTCATTTCTTATACTTAATGTTGATATGGAACTGTTGCAGGTAAGTGGACCACTTTTGATTGCATTCATTCTGAAATTTCCCCTATGTCTGTATGAACTGCAAAGGCTTATGATTAGTGTATATGATCATCTCTTTCCCCATAATGTAATGTTTCCATTGACGATAGGATTGGACAATGGAATAAATTTTCTTGTCATAGGTGGGGTATTTTTAGACAGTATCATATATTTTCTCACTATGGTATGCCACAGGATGCCCGTTTTGAGTGAGAACTACACCCACAACATAGTCAGATGCATCAATCTCAATGTTGAATGTTTCTTGCAAATCGGGTAAGGAGAGTATTGGAGCTTAGCACAAGTGATGTTTCAGATCACATAATTCTCATTCCTTATCCCTCCCCCACTTGAAATTGTCCCTACCACCATGCTTGGTCACCTGGTTGAGGGCCTAGGAAATATGGGACAATCCCAACACGAATCGTCTGTAGAAATTGGCTAGTCCCAAGAAACTCTAAAGCTCGGTCATTATGGTCGGGGCTAGCTAGTCACAGATGACTTGGATGTTAGTTGTATTAACATGTACTCCATTCTCATCAACAATGTATCTCAGGTATTGGACCATGTTCACGCTGAAAGAACATTTTTCGAAGTTGGCATAAAGCTTGTGCTGCCACAGAGTCCTCAAAACCTGTTGAATATGTTTCATGTGCTCCTCTCACGTTCTGTTGAAGATAAGGATGTCATAAAAATATACTACCACAAAGGATTTGGTGAATGGACTCAATAAATCATTCATCAAAATCATGAAAGTGGCTGGTGTATTTGTTAAGCCAAAGGGAATGACTATCCATTCATAGATACCTTCTTTAGAGTTGAAGGTTGTCTTCCAGACATCAGTTGGTTTGATGGGAACCTGTTGATAGCCAGACTTCAAGTCAATCTTGTTGAATAACTTTTCCCCCTTGATTTGGTCAAAAAAGTCATCAATTTTGGGGATGGGGTAGTGGTTTCTAACTTTGATTTTGTTTAAGGCTCTGTAATCAATGAAGAGTCAAAATGTCTAGTCCTTCTTATGCACCAGTATAATCAATCTTCCGCAAGGGGAGAAGTTGGGTCTGATGTGCCCCTTTTAAGGAAGCTCTTGGATCTAACACCTGATTTCATCATTCTTCATCAATGAACATCGATATCATGTTCCATTAGGTAGAGGTGCGATGAGGGTTAGATCAATTGGATGCTTGACTTGGTAGTGTGTCGGTACCCCTGTAGGTGAGACAAAGATGTCTCTGTATTCTTCCATGATCTCGTCCACATGCTTCTGCTGCAAAGAGAGGCGTTGTGTAGAGGCCACATATGTGGTGGCAACCTTCTTCTTACTGTGAGCATGGATCACAAAGAATATGAACTTTCCTCTCTTTGAAATGACCTTACTGCATTGCTTATTAGAGATTAAATAAATAGCAGTAAGTGGTGCCACCTCTGGGATCCTGTACAATTTTATACCGTAAGTAATAATAACACTACGGGGCCTAGACTCATACACAACATCACACTTCCACAAATATGGTTGTCCTAAAATAACATCACAAACTTCAAGGGGAGAAATATCACACAATACCTCATCTTTGAAAGGCTTGATGTCATAGGGAAGACGACATTGTTGGCTAACACAGAGATCTCTTCCTTGACAAAGCCACCCGATGTTGTAGGGTTGTGAGTACGACGTCGTTGGTAGGTCTAGCTACTTGACGACCTCTGTTGAAATCAAGTTCTTCTGACTACCATTGTTGACAATGAAATGAATCAGAGCGCCCTTGACCCACATCTGCGAGTGAAAGAAGCGTCCCCCTTCCTCTGGTTCACTTGGCCATAATTTGGTGGTAGCGACCATGGAACTGTGTTCAACATTGATAATCCACTTCCCTCCTCTAGGATTTGAATCACAATCATAATCAAGCTCTAACTCGAAAGCCTTCATCTCAACCACGAGGGTCTTCTTGGAGCGACATTGATCGGTGTTGTGCTAAGGAATTTTATGGTATTCACACCATTTCCCATGTCCTTATTTGTCTTCTCATTGCACTTATTGTGTTTCAGTTTGGACAGATTGTCCTGAGGGTGGAATAGATGATTTTAGGGGCTAAATTTCGCTCATGAGCTAATTTTCCATGGTTTTTCCAAAAACAACATTCTATTTTAAAAATGTTTCACCCAAATTCTATAGGATAAAATTATTTTACCTTAAAAATCACCAAAATTTTATAAAAACTACATAAAATCCTTAGAAATTTGAATATTTTTACAAAAATATCGCCAAACATTTATAGTTGGCATATGAAGGATAAATAAGATTCACCAAGGTTTCTACATTTTAAAATAAATTTCCATCCTTAAAATCATCCCTGGAGGGTGGAAATCTCAAATTGGTCCCTTACTGTATGGGTTTGGGTTTCCTTTTCCCTACTTCAGTTATGAGGGGTTTGCACATCCAGACTCTCGTCGTTTATTCTTAAAAAAATTCTCGATCTTGACAATGTATCTAAAAGTCGTAACCAATGAGGTGATGTCTAGAAAATCCATTTATGTTTGAATATATCTATGTAAATGGCCGCAGTGTTTGAGCACCAGATGATACTCATAATTTGTGATACCCAATTTGGTGCGTAGGGTATGGAAAATAATGGTTAAGTATGGTATTCTCTAGTTCCTTTCTTGATGTAGGGTGGTCCATCTGGTGTACTGGTCTTCATATCTTCCAACAAGGTAGTATTGTTCTTTAATGGTTTCCCAGAAGGAATGCCATGTAGGGGACACAAAAAAAATTATAGATTCCTCCATGGCCCTTTGCTCAGAGTATATATCCCACCAGTCTTTAACATGGGGAATGACCTTGAGGAGTGAAAAAGTGATATTTTCCCTATCCAAAAAATTGTGGATCGAGAAATATCCTTCGAGCAGATTCAACCATTTATCTACCTATTGGACCTCAACCAAGTTTTGAGGAATACTTGGTCATAGTTGACCGTTTGGTACTTCAACTTCCCATCGAAGATGAAGTTCATAGTGAAGCAGAGATCACGGGATCTCGCCACCTTTTGTGAAACCTTTTTGGGATTTTTGGGAATATTGTAACAGGAAAGGGATGTCGGACCTTATTTAGGCCCTTTTCTATGTATAAATAGAGGTCTAGGCCATGTAAGAATAGAGGCCCTGTCTAGTCAATGTCTTAGTGCATAAGTTGGATCCGTCTTACTGTAAGATCTCTGTGCATGCTGTAATAATGTTGAGTGCACAGAGTGTGAGAAGGCTTAGTGCTTAGATCTACCCAGGGAAAGAGGATCTAGTGAGCTACGCAGATCTCTTGTCCTATGTGGGGTAGGATATTGAAGGCTTAGTGCTAGTAGCATGATCTGTGTGATCAAGTATCGTAAGGCTCTGTGCATTTTGTGTAAGACTTGTGAAGCTGAGTGCAAGTTTCTGCGAGAGACTGTAGAAGGATTTGTGTTGAGTGAAAGCAAGAGGGATCTAGTGAGATGTGTAGATCCTATGTCCCATGTTAATTAAGGGTCATTGAAGCTCCATGTTGTAAATGCTTGACCAAGATAATATAAAGAAGAATTTGTGGATGTAGCCCCAGGGTGGGGGTGAACCACGGTAACTCTGTGTATTGTGTTGATGTGTTTGTCTCTCTCTTGCTAAGTGCTCTGATATGTTTAGATAGATTTATTGATGCTTTGTTATTATGAGATATGAATGCATGATAGATATGGTACATAATATGGTAAGTGCTTAATATATTGAGTATAACCTATTTATCATTGTTAAGTGCTAGATATGAGTAATTATTGTAGTGCTCTGTTCTTTCTGTGAAGTGTATTAATGAATGTATGTTAGGAAATAACTGATGCTAAGTGAGTTGTAAGAAAGATAATCATAGATTTGTGTCCTAGCTAAGGCTGCAAACACCTAAGTCCTACAACCACCCCTGCCTCTACCTTGAGTGAGACTTCATATTCTTCGCAAGTGTTTCCGAGAGGGCCAGTAGTTACGGATTTGTTGGTGTGCTCTTGAGCATTGAACACTGGGTTTTCCCCTATGCCAACAAATGGTTCTGTTGTCGGGACCTAGAACTGTGATTGCTAGGAACTAAAGAAGAAGAAGATTTGTGTGAAATAAGCTCTGTGCGTATATCTGTTGCCCTAGTGCACAGTGTTCTGTTTGACCTGTGAATCTTTGTGACAATAAAGAAAATTAAAATCTGAGGAAGAGAGGTTAGATCTAAAGAAAAAGAAGTCATATATGTGAGGAAAGAGGCCATATCTGCAAGAAAAAGGTAAGAATAGTTAAAAGTTTTAGATCTGGAAGATTTGTGCTATGTAGAAGTAAGATAAGTGATTTTGTTTTTTGTTTGTTTGTTTCTAAAGCATGGATCTAGGTATGTTTGATAGATTCTATCCTAGCTTCAAAACTAGGGCATTAATATATGAAATAAAGTTTGATATCAATAGATCTGATAAGTATAGTGATAGATATGTTATACCTATGCATAGAAAGAATTTTGGGACTAAACAATGGATGGAGGATACTAGAAATAATTTTTTGTAGGCTAACCGTTATGATCCTAGCACACAGTACATGAAAAGTTGGGGATAATTGAAGAGAAAGACATGATTAAATCTTTGTTACAATTGCAGAAGGCCCAAACATATTGCTAAGGAATGCCCTGGGTGAAGACCCAGTTGTATTTGTTGTAAGGCTATGGACCATGAAGTACTGGATTTCCTTAGAATGATAGCTAGACTTGAAAAGTTAAATATAGAGGAAGCAGGAGATCAAGAGACTCACATTATAGAGGAACCCCAGAAAAAATTAGAGAAAGTATTGATGAAAATGAAAGAAACCCTTAATGATCACAGAGACCTTATCTTATTAGAAATCTTCAATAAGAAAGAATAGATCGAAGTGAGAATAGGAGACTTCGACATTGACTATGTTTTGGATGAAGAAGCATAGGTGAACATTATGACAGAAGGAACCTGGAAATCTATAGGAAGACCTGACATGAGCCCTTCATTAGGAGGAATAGGGTTATTCAGAGGAAAGCTGGTAAACCTATGTGGAAAGCTCACTCAGATATCTATGAATGCTCATGGAGCTTCGAAAGAAGGATATTTTGAGATTTTTAAGTTCATGGAGGACATCACCTCGTTTACTATGTTACTTGGTAAACCTTGGATTGAGAAAGATCAATCTAGAAAACAGGAAGCAGAAAAGGAACTAGAACAACAGAGACAAGAGTTAAGAGACTTCATGACTAGAAGGATCATGCAGTTGATTGAAGAATGGGAGAAAAAATAAAGGGTTCTTGACCCCAGGAATTTGGATGATGAAGTTGAAAGAATGCTATAAGAAACACAGAGGACCAGAAAATATGTTGGACAAGTAATATCCATGGATCTGAAGAAAGAATATCAACACTGCGAAGTTCCCATGCCAAGAGAAGAAAAGAATCAGAATGAAAAAAGGATGACCGAGACAAAGCTCACTGGGAAGAAGTCTAGAAAACTCATGAAGAAGAAATTGAAGTTGGTGAAATTATAGAACATTCCATAAGAAACCCTGCAGAAGGAAAACATGCAAAATTTGAGCTTCGTCGGGATAGCAGTACAATGACATATGACACTTCACCATGTCGAAGTAATATAACCATTAGAAGTCTATATACCCATTCCGTTGATGGCCCGAATGGATATGAAGCAAGTTATGACTTGTTACCTGACTATTAGACTACACCATAACGGATAAATCAAGAGTTAATGGATCCTCCTCGTTGCAATAGATCTAGCGGATATTTCAGATATCAATAGCCCAGAAGATACACAAGACACACCTGGGCCCAGTAAGACAAAGAAGACAAAGAAGACAAAGGAGATGAAGAAAACTAAACAGGTTCAAGATGTGGATATCCAGTCTGTAAGGACAACTTCCTTCACACTAGATGAAGAAGGTAACAATGAAGACCTAGAAGAATTTGAACAACAACTAGAAGATGAAGTCGAAGTTCTAAATAAAAGAAAAGGGTCACCTTCGAAGTCTTCTATTAAGAAGAAAGCCAAAGCGACCATGACCAAGATGAAGACCACGCTCAATCCATATGACTTCATCTTTCTCCTGGCGACTTTGAATGAAGATATAGAAGAGATCACATAAAAGTAGGAGGCCAAGCAACATATGATGTACGATAGAATCAAAGTCGAGCTCCAAGGAGTACAACGAGCCCTCTAGTCTAACCGTGCAGTCTCCACTACGCCAATGCCAGAAGAAACACTCGAAGCAGGAGACGAGTCATTTCAACTTCTCAGGATTACTGATGCAATCAAAGTATGCCTTTGGAAAGAAGAAGAAGTAACAGTGCAGGCCACCCAGGCCCTAAAGAACGTAGACAAGGAAATCATAGAGCAGTTCCAAGCTAGAAAGTAAGAGAAGGAGGCCATCCAAGAGAAGTTTGATAAAGAAAGCGCAAAGATCCAAAAGGAGAAGGAGAAAATTCTCGCGAAGCACATAGGGATTGAAGAAGTAGTCAACAAATCATTTCGCTCTGTGACTGGCTTAGAACAAAAGGTATAAGAACCAATGGAACACCAAGTAATGAAGCTTGCTGAAGTCATTCAAAAATTGTACCAAAGAGTAGTATGACTAGAGATCCAAGCTATACCGAGGAATCCACAAGAAGAATGTGACCAACAAGAAGTGAATGCCTGAAGTACAATAGAAAGTTTTAAGTCACTCACTAAAGAATGTAATCAATTAAGTAGTAGAAGTGCACAGATACATGAGAACCTATCCAAGAACCTTGAATCGCATAAATTGGAGTCACATTTCCAAGAGGTGAAGTACCAAGCCAAGAAGTTACAGGTATAGTTGAAGGCCCTACTGACCATAGAGAAGATGAAGAGGTCCCACGAACAATGCATCGTGCAACATCAGATTCATATGATCCAGAGAAAGGTCATAGAAGTGATGTAACAACTTCAACCTTTATAGGATAGGGCATGTCAACTATTCTTAGATATTGAGAGCCAAGGGACAGATTTGGAACAGGTCATGAACACAACAGAGCATCGCTTAGAAGGACCAGTTAGTAACGCACTCATTAGGATTTTGTCGAACAAGAAGCAATAGAAAAGCAACAGGTCAAAGAAGCTCGAGCGAAGCTCGAGGCCTCCGAGGCAGAGTTAAGCAGAGAAGAGTGACTCGGGATGAGTCATAGGTGAGTGTTGGGGGCTTGTTCTCCCTCGACAAATTTTTGAGGAATACTTGGTCATAGTTGACCATTTGGTACTTCGACTGCCTATCGAAGATGGAGTGAATAGAAAAGCAGAGATCATGGGATCTCACCACCTTTTGTGGAACCTTTTTGGGTTTTTTGAGAATATTGTAAGGGGAAAGGGATGTCAGAACTTATTAAGTCCTTTTTCTATGTATACATAAAGGTCTAGGCCATGTAAGAAAGGAGTCCCTATCTAGTCAATGGCTTAGTGCATAAGTTGGATCTATGTGATCAGAATTCTGTGTGACTGTTAGATCTTTGTGGATGTTGTAATAGCGCTGAGTGCATAGAGTGTGAGAAGGATTAGTGCTTGGATCTACCCAGAGAAAGAGGATCTAGCGAGCTGCACAGATCTCTTGTCCTATACAGGGTAGGATATTGAAGGCTTAGTGCTAGTAGTAGGATCTATGTGATCAAGTATCGTAAGGATATGTGAATTTTGTGTAAGACTTGTGAAGCTGAGTGAAAGTCTCTGCGAGATACTGTAGAAGGATTTGTGTTGAGTGCAATAAAGAGGGATCTAGCGAGTTGCACAGATCCTCTGTCCCGTGTGAGGTAAGGGTCATTGAAGCTCCGTGCTATAACTGCCTGACCAAGATAATATAAAGAAGACTTTGTGGACGTAGCCCCAGGGTGGGGGTGAACCACGGTAACTCTATGTATTGTGTTGATGTGTTTGTCTCTCTCTTGCTAAGTTCTCTGATATATTTAGATATATTTATTGATGCTTTGTGCTTATGAGATATGAATGCATGCTAGATATGGTACATAAGATGCTAAGTGCTAGATCTGAGTAATCACTACGGTGCTCTCTGATTTATGCAAAGTGTATTAATGAATGTACGTTAGGAAATAACTGATGCTAAGTGCATTGTAAGAAAGATAATCATAGATCTGTGTCCCAGCTAAGGTTGCAGACACCTGAGTCCTGCAACCACCCCTACCTCTACCTTGGGTGAGACTTCATCTGCTTCGCAGGTGTTTTCTAAAGGGTCGGTAGTTAGGGATTTGTTGGTGCACTCTTGAGTGTTGAACCCTGGGTCTGCCCCTATGACAACACTACCGCATCCACATCTATCAGTCCTTCAAATAATGGAATATCAAAATTTACCTGTACTTTGAAGGGGGTTGCATGGCCACTTGATTAATATGCTTCTCTCGTGGGAAATCGTCAAAGGATCTACGTGAAGGTGTCCATGGTTTCGTTCCTTTATCATGCAAGGGATTCCTCAAGAAACATTTTAATAGGATCTGCTAATCCATTATCTTTATTTTCATCTCCCATGGGTTGTTTTATGGCTCGATGTGACTGATCTGTTAATGGATCGATTGGTTCAAGTCCCAATTTCTTGTACCTAGACGTTGTCAGGGACATTCCTGAAGGAAAATAAATGAAGAGAAGACTTCTCTAATACCACTGATATGGATTTATGAGTAGAACGAACTGATTAACACACTGAATATCATAAACACAGAGATAGGAAGAATGACACAAATATCTAGTGAATAATATCTTCTATTAAATAAAGAAATAGGTTGAAACTATAATACTGCAGAACTGAAACTTGCTTGAATGGTGGTATCTATCTCTAAGAAGAGATGTGTCTGATACGCGCATCCATTTGAGAAGAATGGATTCCAATGATGCTCTAGAGGCCCCTTTCATATTACTCATGAATGCCAAAACCCTAGACATCCAAAAACCTAACCCTAGAAGGTGAAACGTCAAAATTCATGTGGGCCCTATGTGTAAGCTGGTGTAATTTGGTATCTCAACTTCCTAGGGTCATAAATTTTGCATACAACCTATGTTCTATCCGTGATAGCGCATTGGAAAGGTATTTCATAGAACTACACATTTTCTATCATACTATGACCTAGACTATAGTCTGACCGTGTTGAGTAAAAAAAAAAACGTTTAGGGCCCTAAAACAGCCCCGAAAGTACAACAAGATGTGTTGACATGAAAACATACAAAATAAGATAGTTGGATTAGGAGAGAGGCCACTTGTATCCACCTAGAGAATGTGTGAGGCTTCAGACAACCCCAAAAGTGTAAAAATCACAATTATAAAGCAATACAGAAATATGTATTGAATAAAAAATAGACACGAGGAACCAGTTGGAATAGTTGGGTGGCCACCGAAATCCATATGGATCACATAGAGTAATGAAATAATCACAAAGTTAGTATTCCTCAACATGTAAACATTTGAATCAAATTTACATCTAACAAAGTCACGTGAAAACAAGTAAGAATCCATATTTTCATACCATTCTCTAGGTGCATGCTTGAGGCCATAGAGAGACTTCTTTAGTATGCATACTAAATATGAGTTTTGAATGAACCCTTGAGGATGCTCCATGTATATCTCCTTTGAAACATCACCATGAAGAAAATAATTATTCACATCCATCTGGTGAACTTTCCATCCTTTGGCTACTGCAATGGCTAGAGCCAAGTGAATGGAGTCCATCTTTGCTACAAGAGAAAACATATCATCATAATCTATGCCATGAATCCACTGAAATCCTTTTGCAACTAATCTATCCTTATACCTGCTCACCTGACCATTTTCTACCTCTTGGTCCTATAGACCCATTTGCATTAGACAAGTTTCCTCCCTGGTGGAAGTGGAACCAAATCCCAAGTCTGATTCTCTAAGAGAGGATCGTGCTCCTCATGCATGGTTACTTCCCATAGTGGATTTCCAATAGCCTCATTGTAAGTATGTGGATCAGAAGATTGAACCATATAGCATTGCATGGGAATCATTGTCTTAGAAGATGAAAGTACATGAGAAGGATCCACATACTGAGATTGATTCCTCCTCGAATCCAATGGATCCCCTACAAGGTTTCCTGCTGCCTGAAGTGTGGACTACACCAACTTGGGAACATGGATAATTTTAAGGATGGAAATTAATATTAAAATGTAGAAATGTGGGCTAATCTTACTAGTCCTTTATATGAAAAATGTAAAATGTTTAGCGATTATTTTATACAAATATTTAAATTTCTAAGGATTTTGTATAGTTTCTATCAAATTTTGATGATTTTTAAGGTAAAATAATTTTAATCTATTGAATTTGGACAAATCGTTTTTAGAAAAAATGGAAATTAGCGAATCTTTTTCGGGAAAAACATTGGAAAATTATCCCATTTGCGAAATTTAGCCCCTAAAATCATCTATGCTTGGGAATTTGTTGAAGCTACGACACTGACTCCTCATTTGGATGTACTACCTTCTCATCTATGTCTAAATATGTAGCATTTGAGTGTGTGGAATCATCATCTCTGATGTCTGGAACTGATGGAAGCATAAGAGTCTTTGCATCTTGCATTGGAGGTGCATGCAAAGGACTCTCCTCAAACTAAACAATGCTCTCAATGATGAGATGGTATGTATAGGGATGAATCAATCTATACCCCTTCACATCAACTAGATATCCCACAAAGATTAAAGGTGTGCTCTGTGGATCTAAGGCTTTCCTCTTTTCAGAAGGAATATGGGCCCATGCTCTAGATCCAAAGATGCAGAAGTGTGTGACATCTGGTTTGTCACTTGTCTAAGTCTCAAAAGGTATCCTATCCTCAATATATCTATGAGTTTTTATATTATGTATGTAAGAAACACATTTAAATGCCTTGGCCCAAGCTTGGAAGGAAGTCATCATGCATACAACATGCAACTGGTCATCTCCTTGAGAAACATGTTCTTCCTTTCAACAATTCCATTATGTTGTGGAGTGTATGGAACTATTTGCTACAACTGGATACCATCTTCATGACAAAGATTATGAATAACTTTGTCGATATACTCCCCCCCATTGTTTGTATGAAGGATCTTTATTTTCTTCCCAATTTGTGTCTCTACTAGATCTTTGAAGTATTTGAGATTCTCAAAAACTTCATACCTTTTGCTGAGAAAATAGACCCAAGTATATCATGAGCAATAATCAATAAATGTAAGAAAATACCTTGCTTTGTTGATGGATAGATGTGGAAATGGACCCATGAGATCACTGTGAACAAGCTCCAAGGAAGAGAAGGATCTCCTTTCCTTCCCCTTTTCAAACGTCTCTCCAGGATGCTTGCCAAGAATGCATCCTTCACAAACCCCTTTAGAAAAGTGAATGTCTCGCAAGCCTTTGACCATTCCTTGGCTGGAAATTTGTTGCATGTACCTAAAGTTTAAATGACCAAATATCTTATTCCATACTCTACTACTATCATTAGCATGTGTAAGTAGAAAAGAGGAGTCATAGTCAGTAAAATTAGTGAAATTATACAACTGTGATTTGTGATCTACCTCACCAACTGCAATAATGGAACTGTCATGCATGTCAAGTACAGTAACAAAATCTGATGTAAATTCAACCCTTTTACCTATTTGAGTGATCTGATAAACTAAGAGAAGATTTATAAAAATCTTTGGAACATGTAAAACATTCTCAAAACTTCCATTAGGGAGTTCCACTCTTCCCTCTCCTGCAACTGATATTGGAGTATCATTCCCCATGAGAATATGAGGTCCAGAGCATGAACTCAAAGAAGTAATAACTTCCTCTTTAGTTGTCATATGATGTGATGCACCAGAATCTATAATACATGAATCATATCAAGAATTAATTGCAACCAAAGCATGATGATTACCTTTCTTAGGCACATGGTATTATTTTGTCTTCTTCTTGGCTCCTTCAGTAATGAAGTCTCCAAGTTTATTCTTCTAAAGTACATCTGTCATAAGATCAATCTACTTCTTCATGCATGTGGATTCTTCAAGATTCGGTTTATTGCAATATTTTCACTACTTTCCCTTCTTCTTCTTCCCTTTGGAATTTGAAGAATCTTTGGAACCTGAAGGATCCTTGAAGGGTTTTGAATATCTCTCATTCTTTAACTTTTAATGTAATATCTCCTTTCATTTCTACTTCGATTTATGATTACATGACCCTTTTTCATCATACATGGTGAGTGCATGTGCTTTGGGATCTTTCACAAGGCCCATATGTATTGAGCCATAGTAGGCATTTTCCAATTTACTCCCAAAAGGCATATGCCAGAATGTTAATTGGAGACATATACAATGTATTCTGGTCCTAGCTTGGAAAATATTGTTATAATAAGTTGTTTCTCTTGTGTAGACTTGTCAATACCACATTCACCCAAGCTCAATATCAAAGATTTAAATTTAGTAAATAAATCTTGTATATTATCAAAACTTTTAGGGTCTAAGGTATTCAACTCTACCTCAAGCATATGACCACGCATCTCATCCTGCTTTCCATCAAGTCCTTCCAAGGTGGTCCTGATATCATTTGGAGTCTTTCATGCAACAACATGAAACCATAAATCAATGGATATTAACTCAATAAGTAGTCACGTGGCCTCATCCTTATAGTTCACCCATCTGGTCTTCTCAAGTGTTGATGTAGGTTTTGTTTCTGTCGCCATCGTCAAATTATACAGTCCTTTTCTTTTGATTTGGAATGTGGACTTCAGATTCCATTAAAAATAGTTGTAGAGTGTGAGTATTATCACCACAATTGATTGAAGTAGTTTCATCATCTCCATCATTGCTATTGATTCTGAAAAGATCATGAAAATGAAGATCGTGGATTCTAAGATATGACTGACGATTCTGTGGCAGCTACAGATATGATAAAAAAAAATATGTCCTAAAATATGATGTAGGTTCTATATATTTCCGGTGAGCATGAGAATCCCTTTGTCATATGACTCTGGTCAAAATTTCAGCCCGACCCAGATCGTGGATTTCAATATATAGTTGTTTTATTGTAGAAAACCAATTTTCTAGAGTGTCTCACCTTGGCAATGGGAAGATTGAATCATCACACCCTAGTGAAGGATATAATGCGACTATGTCGCACCCCAACAATGGATAGAGTGTGTTTATTTTGGAAAATTAAACGTTGTACTGTGGTGAAGAATACAATGTGACAATGTCGCACCTTGGATGTGTAGAAGATGTGTCGATTCCTGAAAAAAAAATTCATAAGATTGAGCCCGATCGTTGCACCCTAGCAATGGATAGACTACATTGATTTGTTGTCACACCATAGAAATGTATAGACTATGTCGATTGACCATCGCACCCTAGCAATGGATAGACTGTTTCGATTCCATTTGGTGCAGCTTTCGATAGGGATAGGCTATGATTCTGGCAGAAACTAGGGTTACTCAATAATTAAATCCTATTTCTCTCATCTTTGTATTTCTTGGTTTATCCAAGCATCTTGAATCTGATACCATGTCAGTGTTTCATGGAAACATACATAGGATACCTAGCTAAATCATACACAAACAAATCCTATCAAGAAAAGGAAGAGAGATACAATATGAATAATGAGAATCAATGTATATTATGATTTGTTCAATGAGTGAGTGATATTCACTCATATAGGAAATGCCATCCTATAATTAAGAAAATCGAAGAAGCAGTGAGCTTTTCTTAGGAAGGCATGCATAATAGTGATGGTCTAAAATTAGAAAGTCTAAAATAGAACTAGTCAGTTAACTCCCACTGAACTATTGTGCTGAAAACAGAAATTTCTCCAACAGGTTTTGTTCATAGACTAGAAAATTAAGTAATACACAATAGGTTTTTAAAATAAAGATACAATTGAGAATATAAGGGAGGTTTTTCGACCCAAATCTACCGAGATTGGTGAAAAGCCCATAATTTGGAATTTGTTTCCAAAAATTGTAAAATTCCAGATATGAGTTTAGCATTTGGTTTTATCTCTTCTCAGTGAAAGCGATGTATAAATAGAATCTCTTAGATCAAGGGAAGGGAGGACGATTATTTTTGAAACCATCTTCAAGAGATATTTAACAACTTTCTGATTCAGAGTTTCCAATTTAATACAATCATGCAATTTATGTTTGTGAGTAGCTAAGTATTCTAAAATTTTCCCAATGGTGATCTCCAAATTTGGGAGGGCCCCTCAAGACTAGTGATATTCTACTTTCTTTCCTTTTTATTCTATATTAGATTGTTGTTGTTTTTTTAAATTTGGTTATGTTATTTCATTTGTGTTTAATCTAAAGTGTTTTTGTATCTAATTCAATTTTGCAACTCGTTGATTCAAATATGTTAAGTGTCAATGGAATTCAGTAAACTCTTTCTAAATTGATACACCCATTCTCTCATGATTCCATATGTTTTATTTCCACATATTGTATTATGTTTTCACATCCATAACTCTATTCTCATATTCCATATCCATTTCAATTCGTTTCACTATTTCAGAGCTGCGATTTCATTAGTAAGAATTGTATGAACGACTATAAATTTACCACATATCCTTACAACAATTAAATGATGATTTTATATGCAACAATCATCTACAAAGTCATATTTTATTCCTACACACTGTTAAAATATAAATACTATGCCTCTTATGTGTATTAACCCTATCTATTTGTGCCATGTATCCATGAACCTCATCTAATTGGTTACCCTTGCCTTTGATTCACTAGGGTGTATTCCTTTGGAAGGTTGATCTATGAGTTCATATGCAGTATGTTAATTTGCATGTTGTGAAGGTTGTGTGTGTGTCCCTATTTGACAATTCTTTCATTGTTGTTTTCATGTGAAAGTTTTGTGTTGGGCTTTTCAATTGCATAGTTTATAAAGCGTACCATTAGGTAGATTCATTTTCCTGTAGTTCTTTTCCTGTAATTTATTTCCTGTAGTTTTCTTTGTATGCTCAAACATTATTTGAGGATCACTGAAGACTCAATAATTTTGTCCCATAGTACATTGTTAAGTTAGAATCTTTTGTTGTTTGATAGTTGATTCCATTAAATTCATGTGTGTTTATTTCCATCATAGATTGTTAACACTTTAAAAGACACTTCGACAAGTTAAGTTGGATGTTGGAAACATAGTCTATGTGGAATAGAGGATCATATATCATGTTGGATTATTGTCACCTGCAGCTAGAAGTAGCCCCAATAACTCCAATAGAGAAATTGAAGAAGAATAATTGGTTTCAGAAAGATTTTTCATTTATTTTCCAATTAGGTAGAATAGTCCATCTTTGTTCCTACACATATTGTGCTTGGACATCACAAGCCTACAAGCCCCATGTCAACATTAAATCATTGGAAATATATGTGACACAATTTCCCCAGTTTGTCAAGTTTAGTGGTAAGACCTAGTTAGACTCACCTCTTTTCATGTAGACAAACTATCTTGATGAAAAATTTCAACAACACCACTTAGATCTATCATGGTTGATGTGCTAGTTGTGAGTAAGAGTGCATGAGAATGAAGGTTAGATAGGAGTTTTGGGGATTTTCTCTTAAAGATGGTAAATTCCACTTTATATCAATAGCCCACTAACAAAAGGGTTTGACTAACCTCATATTTCTGATTGATTTGAATGTCAGTTTGGGTAAAACTTGGTATTTTCTTTCAAGATAGAGAATTGCCTCTTAATTTGATTAGTTTCTTGTGTTTAAATTTTCGTTTGAAGCATCCAATGAGTGGTAATGAAGAGGGAAAAAAAAATAGACATGTGCATGTGTAGATAAATGGTATGGACATTTTGACATGCAGAGCGGTGGTATTATATTCATGCTTAATAGCAGCCATATGGATAGAGTGAAGTTGTTTAAGGTTTCATTTATTCATTATGAAGTGTGTTTTGTCAGAATTAGTTGTTAGCATAGGCTATAATAGGCTCTAATAATGCATTTCCTTTTCTTTCATCTCTAAGTTTATGAACTCCCGGTCGATAATTTAATGTTGATAAATTAGTGCATATAATTTACCCAACATCATTTTTCCAAAAAATTTCACATCATAAACCATCAAAATTAAAATTTTGATTTTTTTATAAATGGAGGAATATTACATCCTCTCCCACTTTAACTGAACACCATCCTTAGTTTTCCAATATGAACATATCATATCTAGAATAGGAATGGATAAGTATTTCTCATGGATTCTTCCATTTCCCAAGTGGCCTTCTCATGACTAAAGTGTATCCACTACAGTTTAACCTAAGTAATGTATCAATTAAATGTTTATAAATGGAAGGATATTACATCCTCTCACCCTTGAAATAAACACCATCCTTGGTGTTCCAATCTGATCATTCCATCTTTGGAACATGAATGGATAAGTATTTCTCATGGATTCTTCCATTTCTCAAGTGGACTCCTCAGGACTAAAGTGTCTCCACTACACTTTAATCTTTGCAATGGCTCAGTTTTGCAACATATTTTCCTTGTTGTTGAGAATAGGTAGCGGTTCCACGTGAAAATTACCTTCAGGTTCCACCTTAATCACATTCCAATTTAAAATATGAGTTACATTACGTACATAATTCTTTTAAAAGGAAACATGAAACACATTGTGAACTTTTAAATTGGTTGGAAGTACAAGTTGATAGGCCACTGGACCCACTTTGGAAAGCACTTGAAATGGCCCACAATACCATGGTTTGAACTTGGTAATCTTTCCCAATTTTAATGAACTATTTTTTGGTTTGAATTTAGTATAAAAATGATCTCCTATATTGATTTTTGAAAATGTTCTCTTTAAATGTGCAAAGCTCTTTTGTCTGTCCTGTGCACTTTTCAAATTTTGTTTTTCTTTTTGAATGATTGCTTCCATTTCTTTTAGTATATCAGGACCCAAAGTAATCTTGTCAACTGGGTTGTGCCAACTAATAGGTCTTTGACACTCCCTGCCATACATTACTTCAAAAGGACTCATCTTTAAAGATTTATGATAACCATTGTTATATGCAAATTCAACCAGATGGAGGTAGTCTTCCTATATTCTATGAAAATCCATGACATACATTTGCAACATATCCTCTATAATTTGGTTATTCCTTTTGGTAGGACCATCAATTTGAGGATGATATGCAGTACTAAAATTCAATTGAGTGTCCAAGCCTCTGAACAAATTCTTCCAGAAATTTGATGTGAATTTTGTATCCATGTCTGAGATTATAATTTTGGGTAAGCCATGCATCCTAAATATTTACTTCATGAAACTTTCCACAATGTTTATAGCTTTGTGAGTTAATTTCACTAGGATAAAGTGTGCATCTTTAGTGAGTTTGTCTACTACTACCATTATAGAGTCGTTACGTTTCTTAGTCTTAGGCAGTCATGTGATAAAATCCATGTTAATCACTTCTCATTTCCACTAAGGAATGGGTATTGACTGAAATAATCTAGTTGAGTGATGGTGCTCAGCTTTAAATTGCTGACACTCAATTAATATTCCAATGAAACATAATTTAAATCATTTCCAAAAATCTCTACAATATAGGAAATCCCTATAAAATAATGAGGACTAGAAAATAAGACTTGGGGAATACATGAAGTTTAGGTGGGAAAGGGGAAAATAATAAGGGTAAACTATATACAACTTAAGGTTTTGTAAAAAGTTAAAATAAAAATAAAGTCTGAAAATGAAAGCAAATTTGGAAAATTGATTTGTTTTTCATTTATTTTTTTTTATTTTTTATTTGACGAAAAATATGTACATGTTAATTAGGTTAGATCATTAATCACAGGTTTAAAAAAATAATTAAAATTACAATAAAAATACATAAAATATAAATATTTACAAAATAACACAATAAAATTGAATAATAAATTAAAATTAAAATCAAATAACATAAAATATATATACAAAATAAAAATAAAATATTTATAAAAAATAGTTACAAAAATTAATAAAATAATATAATATAATTACAAATTAGGAAAATTTAGAACAATTTATAAAATTCAAGGTTCCGTTGATCAGGGTTCCATACCTATTACACATCAAAATCACTCATTGCAATGATGGCTAGTGTCGTTGTTACAAATATCACAAGTGTCCCATATTGGTCACAAGTGTCGCAAGTGTCGTGAACATTATATTGCCTCTGTCGTCTCTCTAAAAACATCATAAAAGCACTTAAGACACCTCAAAGACTAGTCTTGAAGAAGAGAAATCAATTTACAAGGAGTAAAACCCTTTTTCCATTGAAAAAGCCACTTAAAAGTCAAATTTGGAAGGGAGCTCTCGCCTACATACTATGAGGGAGAACTAGCACTATGTACCCTCCTCTAAAGGAGCATTCCAATGCTCTGTGTCCCTTTTTTAGGGAGCGTTGGCCTTTTTTGGGAGAATTTTGGTTTGTAGGAGGAAATCAGGGATGAATCCCCTCAATATCTGAAGGTGGTTGGATTCGAATCTGAGGTCAAGGCATGATCTTAGGGGAAATCCACAACTGAAGGAGAGGAATCCTCAACTTACCCCAAAGATCTCTAAAGTGGTTAGGCCTCCCCAAGCCTATATAAGGAGGCTTCTTCATGGTGAAAGGATAGATGGAGATTGAGAATTACACCAAACTTATGTTTCCCAGATCTTGTTTTTGTCCTTTTCCCTTTCTTGACCTTCTCTATATTGTCTCTGATTCTTAGATATGTTTGATTGCCTCTTTGTTTCATCATGATCACCCTAATTTACTGAGTCTGTTTAGAAATTTGGTTTTCTAATCTTTTTTCTGAGTTTTGAGAGCAGAACGCTCCCCCTCTATTGCTATTAGAGCACAAACGCTCACCATTATCCTTAAACAGAGTGCTAGAATTCTTTGGTTCCCCTTACACTAGAGCGCTACCCCCTTTCTGTGAGAAATTATTCAGATTTTTATCTTCTGAAGTTGTTTCTTCAATTTGTCTTTGACTTAGGAGTTTCATCCTCTCAGTTCATCTTGGTATTGGCCTTCAACACCTTGTTTTCTAAGAATTGATCTCTTCTTGTTTGGGATTTTGACATTTTCTTACCCTACTTTGAAGTCACTCTTCATCTTTATTGATTTAGAGGTGTCTTGTTGATTTCTTCTCATTTATATGGTTGAGTAGAAACCTTTGTGAGGGATTCCAAATATCTGTGTACCATCCCATTTTATCTTTGAGGTATTTTTTCCCAAACCTTTTTCAATCTTTTTGAGTTTTTTGTTTTCATTTTGTAAATTTTGTGATCTTTGTCTTGCTTGTTAATCGTAACGAGAGTGTGTCTTTGTTTGTGAAAAACTCTCTTATGATTGTTTGAACCTTTTTTGATCTTAAAATCTGAATGACATTAGAATATTTTGCATCAAAATTGATAATCATTCACACACAAAGCAAAAGGATATCTTTGTACAATTTTTTTTGAATATTAGAAAGGAATTTTTATGCGAATTTTGGCTTTACACTGAATTTGATTGAGAAAAAAATTGATTGAGGACATTGCATCGTAGTGTTTGATAGTGAAAACAACTTTTTATCCTTTGCTTAAATAGGCATTCATTGAAAGAAATGATTGCTTATCATCTTTTATGCATTTTGGGGGAATTGAGTCTTAACATCATCAATTTCACTTTCATACATGCTTTGAGTAAAGAACAACTGCAAAGTGAACATTGATTTAAAATTATCTAGAACATTTTGTTTTTAGGATCTTCCACCAAAATTAGACTAGGATTAGAACTTTGGATTAGGCAATGAGTACAACTCTCCAATGTATTCAAAACAAACATTAACATCTTGCAGTAGGGAGAGAAAATTCTAATTGTCGTATAGGCTTTCTGGGATCTCCCTCTCACACAAGGGTTATGCACGAGGTCGCATTCGGGAGAATTATGGAGATTATCCCTCTGTGGTTCAATAGTTTGTAGTGGTCGGATCGTATACTGAGGGTTCTTCTTGAGGCTCAGTTGGTTTCATTTGGTCTCGCTGCTTTGTGAACTCTGAATCCGTTTGAGGTCCTATGGAGTTTTACCGGTCCACTTGTCCTCAGTTCTCTCGAAGGATTTCAGAGTTGTTATCCTGCTCATACGTTTGGACAAGACAATCGACTATACCCACCCAGGGGCTAACTGCGATTTGGTGTCCTTAGTTTCCATAATATTTAGGTACTTACACAAGGTAACGGTGAAGGGAAGTCTCACTATACCTGGAACAGACATTGGTCAAACTCACTCGAGCTCCTTGGAGGGTAAATCCACAATTACTGCAGGTGAAAGTCCATTAAGAAGGTCTCCATTGTAACTATTCCACTATATCCTAGCCCCTTCTTGACTTGATCACACGACGTTGGGTTTCATCACCAAGTAGTACAATCATCAAGAGAAGTTTTGTTTTCTTGGTTTCATTCCTAGATTTGATTAGTGTATGTTGTTTCTTTGTCGTTAGTTGGCCATAGATTTTTTCGTCGAATTTTTGGTTCCACCAACATCAACCCTCCATGCCGTTCACATAAGGTACAGGGCCTTCCCCCAAAGAATATGGAAGAATTTAACCCTTTACCACCTCATGATATAGAGGGATCTCCTCAACAGAGCGAGGTTCATGACATTATAACCTCACAGGAGGAAGGTTCTGCTTCCTTAAAAGATTTTCGTATTGTTTCAGATTCTATAGAGGCTTTCTGCATCCCTACAGGATATGAGAGGTGCGTTATCTAACTAAATTCAGCCAGAGAACTTGTTTTTACTAATCCTTCTGACATTCCAACTAGGTCTCACACGGGACCTCAAGTTGGAGACCCCCTTTGGACTACTGAGATAGTTCGCAGCCCACACACAGTGCGAGAACTTTATGGATTAAGCATGGGTGTTGATGCACCTGTTGTGTCTCAATTACCTGAACCATGTGTCACCTATATTGTACCTTTAGATCATTTTACTGGTACAACCGTTAGTTCCATCAAAACATCTATTGGTCTGAATATGCAGTCTGTTGGTCCAAGTTCCACTGTTATTCTCCAAAAGGCCCAATCTATGATGGTCCCTCACATTGCGACTATAACCACCAATAACGTAGTGGTTAGCCAATATCCCATTGGTATGCCACTGTCATCTAGGCCTACTCCATCACTTCCCCCTGTGTACCGGGCAATAAATCCTTCCATTTTCAACACTACTTAGGTCATACTCAAAAGTATTATACCTATCCAACAACCCATAGAAATTGATTTTGGTGGTTATAATCCTTTGAGTGACACCGGTCAATCGTCTACGTCTGGTTTCCAAATTCCTAGAACTTCATCTCATGCTGGGGGGAATCCTCCTCATGGAGGAAAACCCCCATATGGAGGGCAACCTATGTTTGGAGGGAAACCTCCATTTGGTGGGCGACCCCCTCTTGGAGGGCAACCTCATGCTAGGGGGAAACCCCAGATTGGAGCCCATCATCAACCTTCTGGATAGAATGTGTCTGCAGCTCCTAACTCATGGAACGTTCCTTTCCCAGGAAACCCACTGTTCTCTTGAGGATATAATCCTAAAAGTATACAATACCCTCCTCTCTCTCAAGGAAATTATTGGTATCCTCCTTATGGAAAAAATGTTTACCCTCCATATGGGAAAACATCTAATCCAATGTATAATACTCAGAACCCATCCAGTTATCCTCCGCTCACAAATGTTTCTCAAACCCCCTCGAATCTTGTGTACTCTAGACAACAACAACCTTATGAAGGAGGACCCACTGGTTACAATTATCCATCTAACCCAGTGTATGGTCCTACTAGTGTTCCTATGCCTCACCAGTATCACCCATAGGTTAATCGATAGCTACCTTTCCATGCTACTCTAGATCTCCTAGACTTGTCTCAATTAACTAATGATCCTATATTACATTACCCTTTCTAGCCAGTGATTCCAGCTAAACTCCCTTCTGATATTCTGAAGTTTGACGGTAAAGCTAGAGGAGACCCAAATAATCATGTAATGACTTTCCATTTATGGTTTTCATCGAACTCCTTAGTGTAAGACTCAAGATGTTTACGCCTTTTCCAGCGAACGCTTACAGGCTCAACAACCAAGTGGTATATTGAACTTCCACATGGTTCTTTCCAAGATTTTAACTCCCTTGCCATGTCCTTTCTCACACACTTTCAACTACCCATTCGATATGAAATAGGTACCAAACTCTTGACATCCCTTTGTTAGACAAACTTCATGCATATCTCCGATCATATTCATGAGTGGAGAAGATGACAAAGTTTGATCAAAGCAGTCATTCCTAACCAATTATTGGTAGAATGGTTCACTAAATCAATGTTACCCTCGATCACTCGTGATATTTCCATGGGTGGTGTAGTCACAGAAGAGGAATACATTTCCAAGGCACAGTACTTAGATCTGGTTTACTCAGAGTCTGGTACTATGTATGAGTTAATCCCAAATGCTACTTGTTCCACTATTGATCCATCCAAAACTTCGTCTTCATCACATGCGAATGGCGTTATTGGCTCCGTCAAAACACAATATTTGACCTAGTCAACTAGAATAGATAATCGATCTTCTATGGAATCCACCTCCAGTTTGACCGCACCCTCCTCTACCTCCCCCCAAAATCAAATATCTGAGGTGAATGCAGTTCAATCTTCCCCTTCACAAAAAACTGGAGGTGGATGCCAGAGAAGATCGATCAAAAGACACCAGTTGCTAACCCAAATATCAAAAGACAAAGATCAAAAGCCAAAGATCAAAACCCACCACCTACTAACGAAAAGAAACCAGAACGAAAGCCGAAATTCCTGTGTCTTCTTTGTGGTGATGATCACTATACTCGAGACTGTCCACATCGTGATGAAGTGGCCAAACTTTTCAAAGGGAATTCCCAACCCACCTTGATTAATCAACCTTTTCCTCTACAACAATCTATGGTTTTGTTAACCACCTCTTCAAGTAGGGGGTCAACTCCATGCACCATAAAGATGTGCATCAACAGATGCAACCATGTCAAATACTTTTTGGTTCTATAGAGCATCGTTTGCTCCAGCACACAGTTTTGTAAGGGGATTACCGCACCCCTGCATGGGTTTATAATGTAATATGTCTACATGGATCATTTTAGGTCATTTTCCTTAGGGTTTCTTCATTAGGAGAGTTCCTTTTGCTGAGTGTTTTTTATCCTCAGGAGGTTAATGTGGCCTAACCAGTCGGGTTAATCTCCCTTGATTTTTTCACTCCCACCCAATAAACCCTCCAAAGTGGTGAAAGGTGTTCTAGTGAAGTTATTCCTAGGTATATATTTTTGGGGAATGTTTTAAATGACCATGTAAGACAACACGCAAAATTTCACGGAATTTCGTCAAGTATAGCTAGGTTTTTTTTAAGGTTCCAAATTAATTAATTGATTAATTAATTAATTATGGGTAATTAATGTAAAACTTAGGTCCCAGAATTTTTGATAGGGGTATTTTTACTCAAAATAAATATAATGAGGCCCCCTTCACCCATGGGCCAAGTTTCAACTTAGTCGGACAATGTTTCTAGGTTGTTTGTCCACTTAAGAGTTTTTCGGGAAAACGACAATTTTAATTGCCTAACCCGGGACATGGGAAAATATCAATTTTGTAATAATGGACCAAATCAAGTGTAGTAAGTGGAAAATAATGATGAGAAAGACCCACCTAACCTATTCCTAAATTTTCCTACCCTTTTAACCCCCCATTTAATTAATATTAACTTTTAATTTATTCCCATATGAGGAATACGTCCCTCTTCTCCCACGTAAAGTTAATAACTCAATTAATTAGTGGTCCCCTCCATACCTCACACCCTCACCTCATCTTATCTCATACTTTAATTAAAGTTTATATCCCAATTAGGAGTGTTCTCTACACACTCCCCCTCATGTTAAGGTCCTAACCTGCACATAGGTAGATCAATGTATTCGGATGTAATAAAAGTCAATAATAATAAGACCTTTCAATAGAATAAGGCGGATGTAAGAAGACCTAATAGAAGCTTCCGCTTCTAGAAGGATCTTCCTCTAGATGCTTCTTTTTAGTATAAATAAGAGTCGAGGGTATGAGAACCCTAGCTTGGATATTATTGTAACAGAGCGCTGCTCGATTGGAGGTTGCCCCCTCGAAGAGGCCTGTGAACATTGCTATCTGATTCAAAGTGCTATTTTTGTTGCTATTTCGTATATCATTTATGTGTATTGTGAAGACTATGCTGGATATTTTACTGTTATTTTGTCATTTCTAGCATTTTGTTTCCGTTCTACATATTTTATATATCCGGTATCTTGCAAGTGGTATCAGAGCACTTTCCTTGGCAGAAATTGTGGGTATTTTTTTTTCCAGGGTAGAGACGTATTCCGACGTCTTTAAGCCACAGATATCTATCGTTACGCGCATAAACCCGCGGTTGAGGGATTCATACACGTAAGAAATACAAGTGGTTCTTAAGCGCACGTTTGTTGGCCACCCTTGTAACCCCTGTTGGTACCCCTTCGAGTGGTAGCACATCAGACAACACTTGTGTATGGACCGACCTAGATTTCTTGAAGCCCTCTGTAGATAAACCTATCGGCCGCCGGACTGCTATAGTGTCACCGAGAACAACACTCGGGAAGATACTCTCTAGTACCTGGGTATTCGAGTAGTACGGCTAAGGGTACGGTCTATCCTCCTTAGTTAGTGCCCTGAGATATTGGGCCGAGTACTACTGTTGGACCCCGCATGTATATCAGAGAGCTATAGCATAGGGCAAACCCTTGTCTGTAGAACCCTTGAATACCTAAC